>JAODAC010043537.1:0-57150 GCA_027575185.1 Mimaenictus wilsoni | reverse complement strand
CCTTCTTTTCCATAGGTTAGAGTTCGAAAATGCATTGCTCTTATCTTGACCTGAGTTTTCATGTGCGTGGCCTGTTTAATTGTTTTCAAATAGTTTGAAATCACGATAAAGATGGAGTAAAACTGTTTAAATTCTGCGTGATTGCTGATTATGAGTGTTTTTTCGTCGTTTTAGCATCCTTTATTTTGAAAAGTATGCATTTCTCTATTCGTCAAAAGTTAGACATAAACTAATTAATGATTGGTAATCAAATGTACTCGTATATGTAACAATGACGCAACATGTCACGATTATGCGTAGTGTTGTAACCTGATTGTGAGTGTTTATACGTAACTGATTTCGGTACGCATTGAATGCATGTACGATTGCGAATATGCGATGCAGTATGTAGTGCGTAAGCGAGCGTTGAACTACTAACCGAAGTTTCCCGAATGTGCTGAATACACCTTGCACTTTGTGCACTCTTCGATTACAACGATTACAGAAATTAAAACTGTTATCTTCGTTATATAAAGATAATAACTACGTCATTGCATATTAATTGTTGATAGTAGTAGTAAATGTTTGATTGAGAAGGTCAGAAATGCAGTGCACTTTGATTTATGACCTATATGACGATAATTACGTTTAGTAATGTTGTAGACAATCTAATTTACTGTCAACGATATTTTCGGAGCAGTTTTTGATGAATTTCTTGTTTTGAGGAGATTAAATCAAGCATGGTGCAAGTGTATTTATATATTTATGTATTTGTATACAATGTTTACCAGGATTTTCACCGTTTTTAGCTGTTTACCTCAAAAAAAAAATCAAAATTTGTAAGGAAGCTGTTAAATCAATTTATACCAAACTTTGATTTTTTTGGGCAAACAACTCAAAATGGTAAAAAATCCCCCTAACACAAATTAATTCTATATATTACGCATGGTACAAAAAAATTTTCATTCAATTCCATGACGGACAATTTAGACACTCTCGTAAGATTTTTCAATTTAATTGTTAGATAAATATTTTAAAACTTGCGCTATCTATGAGTGAAAAAAGTTACTATTACCGAAAAACATTTGGTAGATAATGCAGAAATTCGCATAAAATCAACTATTCTCCAAAAGATGTCGGTACTAAAAGGAACTAATTTTTCTTTATTTTACTAACAATTTATGTACATTGTCAGTAATTATTATTAAAATGCACTTTAAACATTTAAAAATAAAACATTTTAAAATGATAGTAAACTCACTGATTCATTAAAAAAATCAAAAAAAGAGAAACATTTTATTTATTTAATTCATTTTCTTTTCATTGAAACAAAATATACCATTAAACTAATAATCAAATGCATGCTTCTCTCCTTCTTTTAATGAAATATAAGTCTTGTACTTTTTTCTGTGTAAGATAAATGAAAATGTTTAACCCAAAATTTTTAAATTTTAAACGAGGCGACATTAGCGCCACTTCAACAACTCTAATTCACTGCGCAAGAGCCGGCAACACTGCGAGTTCTCGTAATGTGGTCAACACGCGCGGTTGCGCTCTCTTCGCTCCGGTCGCGCTCACGTCGGCCGTACGTGTTTACGTTCACGTAAAATAAATCCGTGTTTATTCCGACCATCCGTCGGTTAAGAATCTACCAAGATGGTGCAAAAGAAGGCAAGTACCCTCCACAATAACATTCAGTGCGTATTTTGAATCGTGTACTAGTTTTTCCCGTTGTTTTGCATCTTCAAAAATTTTCATAGAAAGTCTTACCCATCATGTTGCATTATGATGGCGGCATGTAAACACTTAAAATACTGTCAAATTCTCCAAACTTATCAAGATCACAGCAGTAAACATAGTGTACACCTATTGCGTTGTAGTAACTTGAAGATTTCTTTGATTAAAATGACGACTTGTTACAAACACGTGAGAAAGACTAGTATATTATTTGAGGTTATGTGCACCTCATACTAAATGATGTTCCTATAGTATTTGCTATTCTGAATGTTACATGAGAATAACACACCTAATGCTGATTATTGCACTTTAGTTTAATATCTTTGAATTGCTTATTGGACAATTTAACTAATTTCTTTGATTGTTTTATAGCCTAAGAAGAAGGTGGGCAAGAAGGTAGCAGCCGCCCCATTGGCTGTGAAGAAAGTTGAACAGAAGAAGGAAGTCAATCCTCTCTTCGAGAAGCGGCCACGCAACTTTGGCATTGGTAAGGTTAATACTCATGTTCACATTTAGTTAGGAAGCCACATTCATTATATTATTGCAAATTCGAACATGATGAGATAGATATGGGCCTGAAACCACAGTGTTGCCAAACTTAACGAGCTTTTTAATACTGATTTTTGCATTGGTATAAATAGTTTAATCTTTTTACAATCTGGAGTATTTAATAGGTCTTTACTTACAGGTCAGGATATCCAGCCTGTTCGCGATCTTTCAAGATTCGTGAAATGGCCCAAATACATCCGTATCCAGAGGCAGAAGGCTGTTCTCCAGAAACGTCTAAAGGTGCCGCCACCAATTAACCAGTTTACACAAACTTTGGATAGGCAAACAGGTAAAGAAACAATTTTTAACTCGTTGCTAGTTTCTACTTTGAGTGTTTTAACTTTTTTAAAGAACATCGAAATTTCAGTTTTTATGAACTTCAGTATAATAATTAAAATAGAATTAATAAATTAAGTGGACCGGGTCCGACCGGTACCACGTAGCGGCAAAATGCGGAACTAAAACGTGAAATTCAAACTTTGTTCTAAAATATTTTCTAATCGGCATGTTACAGAATGTCAATCCTTGTACGGATTGATTCCTCATTAAATATAGTTTGTTTTGATATGAACATTTACACTTAAATGTTGGGTAATTATTGAGATATTTATGGTGTAAAAAAACGTCTTTCGAGAAATGTCGAGTGTTAGGTTTTTCTTTTTTTTATATTTCCCGTATTGCTAGGATTATAAATTTTATACCAATCGATTCAGCGTGAAAATATTTCCAAACTCCTAGGAATTTTTTTCGTTTGATTACTTAGCACTGATATAACTCATGAAAGTTGAGTCTAATATCGTCGATGATTTCACTGATAGCTTTCATGAGTTATAAGTTATAATCCTAGCAATACGGGAAATATGAAAAAAAAAATGAAAAACCTAAAACTCGACCTTTTCGGAAAATACGTTTTTTACATGATAAATATCTCAATAATTGCCCATCATTTAGGCGTAAATGTGCATATCAAAACAAACTATATTTAACGAGGAATCGATCCGTACAAGGATGGGCATTCTGTAACATGCAGATTAAAACATATTTTAGAACAAAGTTTGAATTTCACGTTTTAGTCCCGCATTTTGCCGCCGTGGTACCGGTCGGACCCGGATCCTCTTATTTTGTTCAAATTTTAGTGTAAGTCATTAAGTACGGTAGCGCACTTAAATTCGAACATCGGCGAGCCTCGTGGAAAATCGCGATGTTAATCGTAGTTTGTTTTTCGATGTTTACCTTGATTCGTTCTCGGAGTTTGCCGTCTGTACAATTTTACAATTCTTTTTATATTTCAACATTTATTTGAAAATAAGCTTGTACAATTTCTAATAATATGAAAGTAGTTAAGGATGACATAGTATTTGCTACCTGAAAGGCATTGATGAACAAACCATCTACCACGTATAATAACTATCTGATGATTTTACTTCTTTGCTTTTTTCTTTCTTGTAAAATATGCAATATTAGTATATTTTTTATATTATAGCTTCGCAGCTCTTCAAACTGCTCCAGAAATACAGGCCTGAGACTGCATTGGCCAAGAAGAAGCGTCTGCAAGCCAAGGCCGAGGCTAAGGTCTCCAAGAAGGCAGATGCGCCTTCCAAAGTGCCGAACACGATCCGCGCGGGCACCAACACCGTCACCAAGCTGGTCGAGCAGAAGAAGGCTCAGCTCGTCGTCATTGCTCACGATGTCGACCCTATTGAGGTAATTTCTCCCTCTTTTATTTATTATTCTTGAAACATTCAAATGATGAATAACCTTACTATATGCTTGAATTTCTTCAACCGACATTTCGCTGTGGATGAATATAATCTGATATTGATGAATTTTATCTAAACTGTTTATTGTTCGTATCGCACGTTTTCTAAAATGTTGTCGTTTTTCCAGCTCGTTCTCTTCCTCCCAGCACTCTGCAGGAAAATGGGTGTACCATACTGCATCGTCAAGGGCAAGGCGCGTCTGGGTCTCCTCGTTAGGCGTAAGACTTGCACGTCCATCGCTTTAACACAGGTACTTTTCTACTTTTTTTTTTTGGTAATGAGTAATACTGTGATGAATATACAATCTGAATTTCAATGTAGATTACAAAACGAGCTTTTTAAAACTGATTTTCTTTTTATGATTTATTAGTTAGATTTGTGTATATGGCGATATTTATCGAGTGTTTATTTACAGGTTGATTCTGGCGATCGTGCCAACTTCAACAAGCTGCTGGAGGTTGTAAAGACCAACTTCAACGACCGTGGCGATGAACTGAGGCGTCACTGGGGCGGCGGTCTGCTCGGCTCGAAATCGGCGGCGCGCGTTGCCAAGTTGGAGCGGGCTAGGGCCAAGGAGTTGGCCCAGAAGCAGGGCTAGACGGACGCATATGGTTTATGTTCAATTTAAATATAAAAAAACGTAAAAAATTATGGAAGATTATTTATATTTCAAGTCTTGCCTTTTTTTATTTTCCGAATTTTTTCCTAATTTCCGTATTCGAGGCTCAAATTGAACTGGTCGATTTTTATTTCTTTGTGAATGCTGTTCCTTGGCATTTGTACCATAATTGATTGTACGTTGCATGGTAGCCTAATCTCATAATCTGCAATGTTATTTGTCAGGTTCTTTTCAAAACGGGTCACCTTGTTGAATTGTAATTAGTTTCTGGTCTATGCGCTTTGCAAATTTCGTGGTGCCATTGTGTCTCGTCATTTCAGAAATGTTAGTTTACAGGAAACTATTTGAAATTGTTTAATTTTTAATATAGCTATTTTCAAGCAGATGTCACTATTTACACCATTTAGCCATTCAGATCAAACTTAACCTTAAACATTTTTGACAGATGATAACAATTATAGCGGTTATTACTTCATACAGTGTACAAAATCATCGAAATGGCAGTACCTCTCTTCCCCAAATTAATGCCAAAACTCATCGATTCCGAATGGTTAAACGTTGATCAACCCTGTGACGACGTGAGTGAAGTCACACACCTGGAACAAGAACATCAAGCTTGGGTAAGCATCTTTAAATTCTTTTATAGTACTATTAACTGTAACGTATTCTTTCAGTTACTATCAATTCAACAAAGAAACATGGACCTTTTACCCATAGGGAAAACACAGGCCGAGGTAAAACATTTACTGACTTAATTGAAATATCTAATTAATAATTGAATTATTATATTTTTACTTTATGATAAACAGAATCTAGACGAAGAAGAGGAAGAAGATGATGAAGATGATAACGATGATGACGATGAGTCTGAAACACACGATGAGGAAGACGAAGATGAAATTGAAGTCGATGTGACTGAACGAAATTCACCTGTTGATGTAAACATTCGAATGGGACAAGTTCCAGGCGTTTAAAATTATTATATTATCTGATATACTTAAAACAATTTATAGAATAATTTCAATTTATAGAATAATATCAAAATTATTAATTAGTGGTCTTTCTGAGATTTAAAATTTTAAACATGATAATTGAGTTGCCTATAGTTAATGAAACGTAAAATATAAGTTTTGGAAATTCAAATGTAGATGGCGCTGTATGTACCAAATCAACATTTTATTCTTACTGATCAATTTTGCTACAAGGACAAAAGTCAGCTGAAGAAATTTTATTTTTATCACATTATCACCGATATGTAAAACATATCTGCGAAGCATCACCAATCAGTCTTACGTGGAGGGTGGTGTTGTGCGGTTGAACGGTGGGTGCGTTTTGTGAAAGTCGTGAATCGCTGACGGTCCAGTTCGGCGATTTCGCCTGCCTTTCGATTCCGTGTTACGTTGCAGCGCGCGCTAGCAACGCGAAGAATAAACTCATGCGGACATTCAGTTCGTAGCGGTGTTTGTGTGCCAGCGGTTTATTCGATCCACAACGGCGAAGCGGCTTTTTTGGACGTGTTTTACATCATCTCGCAATCAGTGACAGTCGACAATTTAAGGTTAGTTTATGTAATAAATAGGATACGATGCATACCGTGGCGTAAATTTTTCATAAGTCATGCACTCACGTGTCAGGTGCGTAAAATTAGTGCAGCAAGTCCACATATTGTAAGATAAAACGATGCATATGATGTGGTTTATAGTCTAGACATATGAGTAAACATATTGTAGACAATGCACTGTGTTTTTTCATTGTTAAATGCGTTAGTAATGTTCTGTTCAATTTAGGGCATTAAGAATTAATCGATTAATTTGTTGTTGGGGAGATTGTTTGAAGATGTGAGGTCGTTCTAAGCACGAACTTTATTAGTTTTGAAATACTAGGTCATGTCTTTATTAAATTCTTATTGGAATTCCAATTGTGTAAGCAATTTCATTGTTGAGGGCTTTATTCCATGACGATTTGAGCGAATATTTTTAGTCAAGCCTTTATCATTTTGTTTGCAACATAAAATTGATTTAAATTTATTTAAGCATAAAAAACTCATTTATTTTTATTAGTTTACTTTAAATTTTATTTTAAATGTCATAAAGTCGTTGAGAAACATGCAAATATGTATTTCATTCGGTATGGTACTTCGTTTAAAATATTTCGTGTAGCCCAAACATTTTCCAATTACCAATCAACTCGAATGTATATCATAAAAAATACATTCGAGTTGATTGAATTCGCAAATTTCGATAATTTTAAAAGTGGTTATAAAAGTCACGTATGCACATTCTAAGATTGTGAAATTGCGTGCACTTTTCGTAGTTATGATGTCAACACAATGAAGACCTGACCAATCTGTCAAACGTAAAGAAGAATAAGCAACTTCTTGTACTGCAATTCAGGCTCTTAGAAAGATTTTCAAGGGGCGTTCATGCATTGTCCGCTTGTGATTTCGTTGAAAATTTGTGTACGACTACTTCATATATAGAAATAGTTTCAGTTTTTTGTTTTGTTGTTGTTTGATTTTACCGATCATCGACTGCTATGATCATTAACTCTATTCAATTCTTTTTCAATGTAATTGGTCATATTAGAGGCTAACACTATTGATAAGAAGAATTCATTTTAATATACATCCGCACCGAGAATCGGACCCGGGACCTCATGGACAGTGGTCATCGATCATACCACTGCGCAACTTGGCTGGGCTGTTTCTGTTAATAAAATTATTCGCGCTTTTGAGTCTTTTGTAAAAAAAGTTTGGCCACATTTTAAATAATGTATACAATGTTTTAACCGCAAGCTTCAACGTACGGTTCAGTCATTAGCGCCTAAGCTATTCACTATGAACTATTTCAATATAACAATTAAACGTACCAAAGATTTTATTCAAATCGAAGACGGACAATGCTTCAATGCTCTTTAGAACTAAACGATAATCAGTTGCGGGGGTTTGTAGCAAATTTCAGGCTGAATCGATTGATACATCATTTATAATGTTTGAATTATGGATAATATGAATAAAAACGTTTATTACATTTTATTAATATTTTTTCGTAATACTACCTAATACATTTTCGGAAAACTCGATTTTTGCACGTAATATTTTTCAATGACTACACTATATCCTGGTATAAATAGGTATTCAAAAACAAATTGCATTTATTGGAGAATCTATTACCACAAAAATGAGAAGTTTGTTATTTGCAGTCTAGACAATATTTTAGGACAAAGTCTCAATTACAGTGTACAAACCACTGCAGTGCACAGACCGCTTAAAAAAGTAAAAGTAGCAAAATCGGATAATAGTTTTCTCATATCCATAATTTTTCCAATATATTGATAATTAACCATTAAACTTTATACCGCAATCCTTATCTCAATTTATTCATCAGATTTACACATTTCTGATGAATAAGTTGAGATAAGGACTAGAAAATTATCGGTTAATTCTTTTAAACTACTATGTTTAATACTTTAAACTTCAATCATTGCGTGTTTCTCACAAATATGATGTAACTAACTAGGAATTGTTTCCAAACGGATAAAAAAACCAGTATAACAGCCTTGAAGCGATACCATGAAACAATAAACTGCAGATTACTTCTATTTGTTTATTTTATTTATAATTCACTTCTAACCGCTATCTATCTTCATTGTCCTCATTTAACAAAGTCGAACAAAGTACTCATCCTGTCTTAAAAAAGAAATTAGTGACTAATTAACAAAAACCCTCCTGAGCTAGCAATAAAATGTAATTTAAATACAAATGTGTACAAATTTTATCAAAAATTATGTAAAAGTCAATGTAATTGACCTCTAAACGTGCAATACTTGTAAATTCCACCGAAACAACGCTTATGCCACGCTGTTATCACACTCTAGTTGCCTATAATTGCCAATTTTTCCATTTCGAGGAACATTTCGCTCGTCGCACGTTAATTAATTTATGTTTAGCTGGGTGCACTTTGTACGAAAACGAACAATTTGTACCCACACACATCTTTATCTCAATCGTAAACACACATGCGAGAGCGTAGACATAATTGTTTTCCCGTTGTTTTGCATACCGCCGGTAGATTATGGCAATTATCGGTGTATTAGTTACAATTGACACTTGAATTGGAGGGATGTCGGGTGGCGTACGCGCAACTATCACTGGCAGGCGCGCAGCGTCAATGTGCAATGTATATAATTTTGCGCACGACACCAAAGCCGGGTGTGTGCCGTGTGCATAACGAAGTCGGTCGAATTGTGTGCGGTGTGCAAAAGACTTTGTTTTTGCACACGACTAAATTTTGTCTAGTTACCTGCCACTTGTGTGGAATCCGTCGAACGATGTGGTTCGATTGTTGATTGTTTTAGGTGATTTAAGTATGAGGATCAAAATTTTTGCTAAATTTGATGATTAGTAAATGTCTAACAATGTTTGAGGGCTGTGTACGTACATTGTTAGGTAATGTAGTAGTTTTTGTGATTGTAATTTTTTTTGATAACACATGATTAGTAATAGGCGTTGAGAAAGTGAAAGTGTTTTACTTTTCAATTCTAGTTTTTATATAAGAGTATTTACTATTTAAGTTTGTCTTAGATTGTTTAAACAAATATATATCGAGTTCAGTAAACGAGGACAATTGAAACTATAGTTATAGGATTGTTAAATATAGATTCTACAAACAGATAACCATTTATTTTGAATGTTGTTTATGTTCATTTTACTGCTGTGAAGTTAGTAAATAATCCCAAAAAATGTATAACAGATATCAGATACCGATCGACTTTTCGCATCATTAATTTTTTTTATCAGCATATTCCTCTGTGAATTTGCAATATATTTTATTTCATTTAAAAATTTCAAACTTTAATCGTCCTTTTGAGGCACTTACGACTGCCAACGGCGAAAAATTTCGTGAACACACATTATTTCCATATATGTACTACACGTACAAAAATGTTTATTCAATTCCATAATGGACAATTGTGGCACTCTCCTTGTGAGTCAAAAAATTTGGCGCTCGAAAAAAAAAGTTTTTTTTTTCTTTCTTCTTCTTCATCTCCACGATTCAATCTTTCATCCAGTAGCTTTCATATTATATCCTTCCCTCCATCCTATTCTCGTCCATTTGGCCTTCAAACAATAGCACTTCACAGCCAATCGCTCCCATGAGTCCACTCCTCCCTGCTTAATAAACATTGGACGTACCCGATGCCCATCCACGTCGTTCGCCCCTTCTTTTCTTTCCGACCCACACTCTAACCAGTACCACCTTATCTTCGAGTATCATCTCTGCATTATTGATGTAGCCAGGACGTCTACCCAACACTTGCACCTACTTGAACTCTAGGTTATAGGTGCTTCCATTTATTCTATCCTACTTTGTTTGTTCCTCTACCCCTTACCCACCTACCACCTATTACCACAATATCCCTCTCCACATATCCTTGATCATCCTAGACGTTCCTGACTGCTGCAGCACTACATAATCTCTGCAGCCCCATAGGTTCTTCAGGAACCAGACCCGTTCCCTCTCCATCGCACTCCATTCATAAGGCCTTCCACCCATACATCAGAATTGGCTTCACCCATGCATCCCAGAGCTTTATTGCAACTTCTCCAATATTCTCCCACAGGTTTCCCCATTTTTTTATTATTCTCCCCCTTGAACTCCTTCCTTGTAAGGTTCGTTGCAAATTCCACCTCTTGAATATGAAATATTTAAAATTTCATAACTCTAAAATATTAATAAATAAAAATGGTTAGAATTTACATTAAATATTTGTGTTTTTTTTTTGATTTGTGGTATATATATATATATATGGTTTCTAAAACTTTATGAAACCAATGCTATCACAAAAAACATTGCAATAATCTCCCGATAATAGTGTACAAAACAAATATTAATTTCAAGGCTGCATACTGCGCATAGTACATGAAATTATTTCGTTTTTATCAGATGTTTGCATGAAAATGTTGCCTTTTATATTGGTAGGCAGTGTTATCCTATTCCAAGAATTGTTAAATTGTCAAAATATTTAAAATGTGTGCGGTAGCAATGATAAATAATGCGAATTCGCTCTATACAGAGAATCTGTCATATTTGATGCCACATTTTATATGATTCTCAATCGTTGCAAGTTCCCTGATAGTCTAAGCGCTTCCAAATCTAAACTATGTTGATGCGTTAACCGCGAATCGCCTTTTTTGCGGTCGGCATGGGCATTCCGTGATAGGGCCTGCTGAGTAACGTCACTGCGCTGATATATTGCTCAGTAAGTCGCGCACAGTTTGCTAAGTAGCGACAGCGCAAGTAGGTGCCATTCAGTGCTCTACTAGAACAGCGTGTGTACACACAAACCGATCGCACGTCTTTTGCCAAACTAGAACATTAAAGTTAACAGTCGTTAATTAGAACACTCACAGATTAACTGTTTCGGTTAGTTTTTTGTTTGGAAAGTTGGAAAGGTAAAATGAGTTTGTAAAAATTAGAGAAAGGTTTTTTAGTTCTTAAAAGTAGTTCTTAGTTTTTAAAAGTATTCTTCTTTACAGATGGAGCATCATATGCACGATCATGCTGGACATGCAGGGCATGGAGAACACATGATGCACGATCCTGCTAAACCGGAAATGGATCATACGGGGCATGATATGACCGGGATGGATCATAGTATGCATGGAATGATTATGTGGGTAAGTAGTTTTTTTTTGTATTTTAATTTTTCTTTATTATTTTATAAATTGTTAAATATTAAGACATACTGAATTTGTGGATATTAATTTTATCTTCCTTTTTCAAGTTTCATTTTGGTTATTCCGAGACAGTCCTCTTTGAATGCTGGAAAGTATCCTCCGTTGGCGGCCTGATCGGTTCAATGATCGGCATCTTCTTCATGGCAGCACTCTACGAAGGCCTCAAATATTACCGAGAGTTCCTCTTCTGGAAAACCTACAATGCGCTACAGTATCGTGCAGTTTCCCTGCCACAGGACAAACGAGTAGTCGCTGAGGATAATCAAGTCGTACAGTAAGTTTTTCTTTTTAAAATTATTAAAGTCATTCTGTTGTAATTACTCATTTCACACCAATATTATAAATATTTGGAATTATGCCAATATTGTTGACTAATTAACAATGGTGTATTGCATTTTTTCATTCTTTGCTCATCCGCAACTCATACAAACTACATTCCGCCAGTATGGTCGGCGAAGTTATACACAAACAGCCGTAAGTCGATCAAATTGTTTGTTACACAATGTGTTTATGTCTCTTTTGCACGTTTACATAACTCATAACTACCGTCGTAACATTTTCACTTTTAAACTTTGTAACTTTCAATTTGCATTCTAAAACTGCAAATCTGAGTAAATTCGTTATTTAGTTACTTTTTAAATGTAAATTTATAATTGAAACAATAATTATTTAAAATTTTATAGGCCAACAATGTGGAGCACAATGCATGTTTTCCAAACCGTCTTACATATGGTCCAGATGGTTGTCTCCTACTTTCTGATGCTAATCTTCATGACGTACAACGTATGGCTGTGTTTCGCCGTGGTTTTAGGCGCCGCAGTTGGCTATTTCCTCTTCGGGTGGAAGAAATCGGTGATCGTTGATGTCACAGAGCACTGCCATTAGCTTTATTCATCTTATCATCCCTGGAATACAACTGAAATATGCTGTGTATCAAATCCTATACATCTGATAACTAAATAATTATAAATTTATGTTACCTGTCTGAGCATTCAATCGTTACAGCTTTGTATTGATATTATTGACGAATTTAGTAATGTAAAAATGCTTGGATTACTCCTGAGTATTTCGTATTTCGTAATTAGTTAGGTTTTATACATTTTAGTTTGTATTTTATTGTCTATATTATTAAAATTATATTTCATTATGTAAATTATTAGAGTTTATGAAGTTCTGTAATTATTTGGTGCTCAATTTTGATTTGTGTATTTGAACAAATTGCGAGAAATTGATAAATATTGAAGAATTTTGTGGTTTAAGGGCTACGCTTTCGTAGCTCATGGTAAATTTTCTTTTTTGTAATAAAGACATGACAAATTAAAAGTTGTTAATTTAATCTAATAAATGTGATGATAAAATATTTTACATAAACTCATTGACTAATTTTTTCCAAGATGAAGTGTCTCCGAACAAGTTAAAAACTGTATCAAATTAAAGAGGACAGCATTCTCCATGGGAAAATGTAAAAACATCCTGAAAAAGTTGAATAGTTTTTGAGAATCTGTACTTCAAATAAATTATATTTCAATGAAAGTCTTTTTCGAATTTAAGAGTTTTATTATTTATTTTCCATTTGTTACAAATTTCAATTCGTACAATTACATTTAAAAATATTGTAATTTTCTTTGTACATCATAAGCTATAAGTATCAAATGTGTTCATTTTATCCCTAATATTTCGACGAGGTGTATGCCGCCGAAGTGGCGTAGTGGTAGAGTCGGTGGATGCGAACCTGAAGGTCGTAGGATCGATGCCCGGCGGGGTTAGTCGTTTCTCCGGTCGGACGTGTGCTCGTGAGTCGCGACTACGAGGGAGTTCGCCGCGAAGCGAACTGTAAGATTGCGGTCCATTGGGAAAACGAACTACCGCCGCGAAGCGGCGGTTGACCATTCTATTTTGCTAAAATGTATGACTGAAAAATAAAATTTGAAAAAAAAACTACACTCCCATTTCCGCAGGCGGGATTCGAACCCGCCAAGTCCAAACAGTAGGCACACGCCTTACCCACTACACCAATACCCCGACCTACTTCAAGCGGTTTCCGAACAAACTAAAAATGCTATTTAATGAAAGATTTCTATGGGAAAATGTAAAAACATTTTTGATAGTTCTCGAGAAAATAACAAGAACAATATATGAATTTAACGAAAGTTAAACATATTTTGGGAATATTTTTGCATTTTCCGATTCAAAATTCTCTCCTCTTTCAAATGAGACCATTTCTTCCCTGATCGGAAGTAAACATACGAGACATACATTATGATACAGTGTTACCAACACAAAAGCGCAACTAAAAACTGCGTCCTATATAAACTATTTACAAACTAATAATATTATGTAAATCTTTTATTTAAGCTGCTTAGGAATTCTTTTCATCAATTATTCAACGAAAATGACAAAATCAATAAATAATTAAATTAGACTAAACAATTATTTTATTTGATATTCATACTTACATGATTTTTGGAGATATATGAGCTAAAACAATTTTATTTATAAAAGGAGTGGATTTTTTCAATAAAAATATACTAATCAACTATAGCACTGTGTCTATGAACTACTAATGTATTTGTTAATTACATTTGTTACCCCTTCCCTATATGATTAGCCCGATGATACGATTAAGAAATCATCTTCCTGATAAGATTAAAATGTGTATATAAAAGGGATCAATTCGTCTCAATTTACAGTCTCCGCTTGTTACATTTACATAGAACAAATAGCTCCCCATTTTTTACCATTTTATCATTCGTTTACTGAACATAATGAATTTCTCTGAAAATATTCTCAATGCTTTTGGCCATGGAGAGCATGTTGAAACAACAACTCATCCGATGGACCACACAATGGATCACACTATGGACCATACAATGGACCACACTATGGATCATACCATGGATGGAATGGATGGAATGGACCATGGGGACATGTCAGGAATGATGATGTATGTAAGTATACAATCCTTATTTAATAAGCCAAACAAACTTTCTTACAAATGAGTTTAGTTTCATGTAGGACACAAAGAAACTGTTCTTTTCAAAGAATGGAATTTTGACTCTGTGGAAGGATTAATAGTATCTGTAGTAGGCATTTTCTTCCTTGCTGTTCTCTATGAGGCGTTCAAATTTGCTAGGTATGATTGAAGATACATTAAACCAATTAAATATGAATTTTCAAAAGAATAAACTATTTCAGAGACCTATTCGCTGAGAAAATGCAAATAGTTACCAAGGACACAAAGTAAGTAAGTTGTGATTGAATTTGCCTGAGTTGTGATATGTGTATATTATTTTCAGGCAAACAATGTTTAATCTTCCACACGTTGCACAATCATTCATGCATGCTATTCAATTTATATTGTCGTACTTTTTGATGTTTATCTTCATGACATACAATGTTTGGTTGTGTCTGGCTGTTATACTTGGAGGAGGAGTTGGATATTTTCTCTTTTCGTGGAATAAAACATCAGTACGTGAAATCACTGAACATTGTCATTAGATTCTAAGTATATCCATCTAATTGTAAAATTTGTCTATTTATGCTACTTTCATACAATAAATAAATTCTTGTAAGTTATATATCTGCTGATATGTTATATTTATTGCATGTAGTGATTTAAAAAATTGAATTTTAATTTATTTGATACATGGTTCGCGATTGTTTAAACTCTCACAGTGATAACATTGAAGCACAGGTGGCACTGCTACTGACGTATGTTCTCTACTACCTCCGATGCTGTAAGTGTAGCTAAAAAACTGTATTCCCCCCTGAGAAAATATAAGCTAGAGAAGCACATGTTATATTAATGACCTTGAAACAAAATTGTTTAGTTCAAACCAATTTGTTAGATGCCGTTAGTAAGTAATCGGCTAAACACCGAATTTCCGACCAGCGACGAGTTTTGAAATGTTAATAGACAGTTTCGTTTCATTTATTGCTCTGAATGACATAATTGATTTAAAAAGACACGATCAGTAAAGAACGACTACATGCTACTTGCTACATGCAGATGAATCGATCGGCTTCTTTGAAAACTAGACTAAAACCTCGCAACACCTTCTCAAAACATAATACGTGGTAAACAGCATATTTTAAATGATTTTAATACCCTTCGTAGAAAGAATGTTCCAGCACGACCCAGAAGATTTGCATTTGATCATAATGATATGTTATAGGTTTTAAAATAAATATGTATTTGAAAAATTTAAATTAGAAAACATTATTTAAAATTGATGAAATCAAATAGCAAAAGTGGCAACACACTGTATTTGCGGCTTGGGTTGAACTAAAATCTGTTGCAAATTTTATTGCAGCACTTGTGTTACTATACATATGTTTTATCTATGATTCCACCTTACCCGCCCGCGCTTGTTGCATTACTTATCTACCTTTCCCACTGTTCTTTCACTTACCTCAGTATCCAACGCATGCGTGATGATATTGAAACACAGACGGCACTGCTATTGACTTATCTGCTCCATTGCCTCCGATGCTGTGAGTATAACTATAAAAGCGTTTTATATTAATAAATATTTTACACTACTATTGTCTGGGTTGCATAACTTCGAAATTAGTTCCCTGAAACAACGCAAGCGGCGCTGCTTATAATCTAAACAAACCCATTAGAGTGTGGCATATCAGTAATGTGTGACAGGAGTTGATGACAACAATATAACCTGCAAACCAAAACACAGCTGATCAAAATATTTTTACAAAAATGGTACAATCAAGATATAACACCACAATCAAACCTTAATACTAATCTTTTACAGTCAGCATTATTCAACTTCCAAAGTTTACTCACCGTGCTTCTCTTGATGATCTGCACTTGTGCATATCTTCGTTCACTATTCCCTAGCATCATGGACAGAAGTAAAGTTGGGTACGTATGCTAATCCTGAAAAATAAACCAATATATTCACTCAATATATAACTCAAGTTGTGAGAGTGGATATAATAGCGATTTTCAACACATTAAAATTTACTAAACCAATACTTTTCCTGCAGAATATCAGGAACATTCTGGAAATTCGCGCGAATTGGGGAACGCAAATCACCGTACGTCGCATTCAGCTGTCTCGTCATGGCATTTTCACTCTTATTCCTATCGTAAATCACACCAAAAATTCATAAATGTAAATAGCTAAGTGTAAGCAAACATTTTTGGAATAAAAGTAAAAAATAAAGATTTCTTTTGATTAATTTCATTTTCACAAAAAAGTAATTTAATATACAAATAATTTTAGAAAAATTTCATAGATTTAGACAAAGGGGTAAATGTATGTTGTAAATCTTACCAAAACTTGCTACAGTTTTTTCTATAAATTTGTATATCTCATAAAATATCAATAAACAGAGTTCAGTCAAATTCAAAATGGTTGCAAAGTCTGGTAAAGTTCACATTTCCAAACCGACCAGACGATATATGGGCCCCCGATTAGTCGATGCAAACCGGTAGCTTGTAAATTTTTAAAAAGCAAAAATACATTCGCTCTTTTACAGTTTAAGTTTCTGGAGAGACTATCAACAAATAAATGACACAAAATGAAAACTAATCCTAATAATAATACATTTGTTTAAAGACTAGTAAGCAATGTTTCCACGTACAGGAATACCTCGCACTTCTATAGCACTTGTTTAAGAGCAATCTTACAATTATTACAATATAAATGCTTCTGATTTGGCGACTTGAGGTTTGCCTGCCTGTCTTCTAGTGATCTTTAATGTTCCTCTATCAATTGAAATGTGTTTTGATATAATAGAAATTTATATATGTAATTACACACATGTAATTTATGTATATATGCCTCAAAAGTAAACAATTTAAGAGCAACTATGCTACAAAAATGGCTAATAAGCAAAAAACTACTTATTGTTATTGACTTAGACAATGTTGTTTGTTTTTTTGACATTACTTTCGTTCGCATGAAGTGGAAAAGAATTTCAATACTGTTTTGATTACTCATTTGGCAGATAGAAACTGGTCAAACATATCCTGGAAATGTGCTGATCAAAAATCCCTTCTTCAAATCTTAAGGATTTCCATATATGTATATATAATATTGACATATTTACTGGTGTATTGTTTGCATTAATTCTAAGAGTTTTACAAAGACTACCCAAAAAATGGTTAGAAACAGTAGAAAGGATCACATGTCGCACGCGATGAGAAGGTGGTGGTGTCTTGAAGTCGGTCGCGTCGTTGAGAATACTTACTCACTATCTGATCATCTCCAAGTACTTTTGTTTGTGCTTGGCGAGCATATCAGTCACCGTGACGAGCGTTTTGATGTTGGGATTGACTTTCGCCACGGCCTGCAGCTCGGGCAGATGTGCGACGCAAATATGATGCAGCGTGGCGAGCTCCTTCGCCGTGTCCGGTTTCGATGTGATGCGCGGTTCACCCGGATCGGCCACGCCCGATAACTGATCGAGGAAGACTACCATTCGTTCTTTATTCTTTAGAATGAAGGGATTCACCACCTCCATGTAAGGTTCCTAATAAAAGTAGAATAAAGTTTAATTTCTGGTTTAACTTTATGTAGGTGTGTATATTACCTTTCCGCCGAATTCGACAAGATTTGCCAAGTTTTGCAGACATTTGGCGACCATTACTAAACTTCGAGTAGCTGCAGGTGTTGGCTGTTCGTTGACTAAGCCGAACTGACGGGGATTAAGCAGGGCAGGGCACAACAATCGGAGGAAGATGAAGCCAGAGACAACACGCGTTCGTACGAATCGTTCGTTCGGCCATTTTGCCACTACGCTTTTTTGCAAACATCCGCAGATGTAACGTACAGATTTGGGGCATGCTTCCAGTGATACAAATATACTGTATGTTATCTGTAACCAAAGATAGTTTTACAATATTTGGCGTTTTAGTGGTAAATTCCTAGAAGACATTTCAATTCGTTTTTTCTTTTTATCCGTGGTGAGAATATTTTGTGAGAAAAAAATGGTATTAACATATAGTAGCGAAATACAGATAAATTTACAACAAAAATTATTACGATAATTAGCAAAAAATGTATTTACCTGATCGAGAATTTCCAATAAAAACTCAGCATTACTGCAAGCATCATCCGGTGAATCCATTTTCGTAGGGTTGAGCTCGGCACTTTGCTTACTTTCGAGAAGACGAAGCACAGTTTCCAATACAGCTGCTTGAAGAAATCCACCACACTCTGCACGCATGTACAAATCCATTAAAGTCGTGGGCAGGGACGCTGCACGGAAAAGGGTCGACGTCTCCGACTCCCTCGTCACCTCCGCATAGTTCAACTCCACCAACAATTCCGTCTCACGTCCTTCAGCGCGAAACACACGCAGCAGCGCCGTGGCCAACGGAGCACGATCATTGTGACACACCTCCGCCAACGTCTTCACCGACGTCAGGCCCGGCTCGAGCAGTAGTTGCTGCAGAGGGCTGTACTCCTCCGCCGGCATCACCAGGTCGTGCAGGTAACGTGTGCGCAGCCTCAGCGAGCCCCACTCACCGATCGGCGTCAATCCAGACAGCGAGTACCACTCCTCCTTCTCCTCGCCGTTGCCGAGCGCCAGCAAATCGATGTGCAGCTCAGCCACCTCGGTGTCTTTACCACGCTTACCTTTGTTGTGCACGATGAGCGTGAATGAGACTATATCACATGGCACGTCGCTACAAAACGGAAAACGCAGTACAAATGTAATAACATCAAGATAAATGTGTTTCGCAAGTGTAAAGGTCGAGTAGTAGGCGATGCAACTTACTCGATAATGAACTCCTCGTCCCACACTGGGTCCGGGCCCGATTTGACTCGCGTCCTCGCAATCCGTACCTGATTGTTTAACTGCAGCGTGACGTATGGTTGTGGCACAAACTTGAATGGAAGGCGGTGAGCGTCGAGTACGTGCAGCGTTAGACAACGAAGCTCACGCAGACGCGGCACTTTACAGGTGGCTCGACTTAACTGCGGCACGCAGAGCGGTTTCAGTGCGTTAACCCACTCCTGACAATCCTCTGTTGATGGTGCCGCTAGATGGGTCACCGTGGCGAGGCAGGGAAGAGCGCGTTCGACGATTTGCAAGCAATGTGGTCGCTCCCATAGTGAATCATGAACCTACAAAAAGGACAATATTTTAAATAACACGATTATTTTTAAATAAAAACAATTAGTTTTAAATAAAACCATTGATTCCTCTAAAGATAACTTTACTAACCTGATATAAATAAGCACATGAAAGATCAATAAGGCCCTTTGGTTTTGTGCGTTTCGGATTCTCATAGAGATACAAATGCGTGTCGGTGCCATCGACCAAAAGCACGAAATACAACAACTTCCACTTTTTCGTCACTTTGTCGGACTTTCGATGCAAGTATCCCTGATGTTTAATACCACGCATCTTCTTTAAACCGATCTGATCGCGACATTCGCGCAGTGTTGCGTAGATTTTCTCTGCCTCTGAGTTAATATTTACGTTTTCAGGCACCCAATCTGTTGAGCCGTCAACAACCAACTGAAAACATTACAAATTATTTTTAAACTATTCGCCTAGACTATCTTCTATTAAAAAAAAAACGCAAAAATCTTGATAAAATTAAAAGTATTTACGGGATTCATAAGCGTGTATCCCTCGACGATTTGCTCTTTGCGATATCTGTTGATCACAGCATCCAGACATTCAAATATCCGCCCGCCCATCAGATAACGCACGCCTTTCTTCTCTATCCGAAAGCGCTGAATCTGATTGTTGATGTGGAAGAACAATGAGTAATCACCGGGCGAATTATCGCTAGGCCGCACCAGAAAACTTCCCGGCCCAGCTGAAAATCAATTTTAAAACATGATTCATTGTGTTTTTTCAGTTGGAAGCAACAAATTCAGTGTGGTCAGTACTCGTGTATTGATATTTTCTTTCGCGACATGTCGTGTTTTAGAGAGAATGTTTCAATACTTGTATTTATGAAAGATATAAATATTTTTTGAAATTTTGACACCCTTAGCCACCATGTTAAAACCGATTGTTAATCAAAATTTAAAACTTACCTTTAACAAGAAGATCGACGGCTTCATTCTTGGTACAATTGGGATGAAACCAAGGGAATACAGTATTCGGGTCGATACTATCGTCCAGATCTTCTACCAATTCACGGAAAATCATCCCTTGTTCTCCAGTACGATGGGCTGTCACCCAGAGCCACCCATCGCCCATGTCATTATGAACAAAGAAAATATCGCCCTTCTTGAACGTGAGCTCATCAGTATCTGGCATTTTGGTGTAGGGTAGAATAGCGACGACCCTCTTTTTATCATTCACAGGTTCCGGTGGTGGCACAGGATGAACGAGGCGTTCCCGTTTAAGCAAGTCACTACAACTGGTATAGTATCCCACCAGGTCGTTTAGAGAATCGAATTGTCGACCACCAATGTAGAAATCGCCACAAACTGCAGTAATGCGAAAGTGATTGATTCCCGTACGTCCCAAATATGACAAAACGTAGGATCCAGGTTTGCGATCACTCTCTCGAACGAGGTAACTGCCCAGTTTCGAAGCTTCCCAAAGACGTTCTTCCGCCTGATAACGGTCCAATCTTCCATGGTACCATTGCGTTTCTGACGGTGCATGCGGTGCAGAATCCCCGAGATCTGGTTCATCAACATCAGGCTTTGTCAACGTGTTGTTTTCAGCTTCATTCCCGTCCTCGCTGCCCGTACTTGGCGATCCAAGTTTATCCTTTAGAATTCCAGCGCTTTGGCAGCTATTCGTTCGTATTAGATCTGCCATTGTGTCGATAATACTCCGCAGCACTTTGCTACCAGTATCAGTTTCGCATAACTTCGTAGAATACAGATTACGGCTCAACTTCCTGCTGTACTGCTTCCTTCCCCTATTGTCGTTGAAAGCTGCAAAACACAACCGTCGCTTGAAACTATCTGGAATGTTGTGACAGGTCGAAGGAAAGTTGAGTGTTTATCGCTGTGTATAAATATACAAATGCGCTTTGTTTACCAACTTCGGTAGCGTTTATCTCTTCGGAGTATTGTAATTAAAGCGTACTTACTGCTGTACAATCGGCGAGTGCTTCCGTTCGCACGTTGTTGCAGATTTCGGCTGTTCTTCGCAGACGTTTTGCGCCGAAGTCGTGGGAAGAAATCACAATGCGCCCCGCATTGTTTGCGCCCTGCGGTCGCGGCGACTTCGCACCGTTGCACAGCAGTTTCGTCAGCAAGGTGCACGCGACGATGGCACTGCCGACAGGCGGATGTCCACGAGTCCTGCGCTGCTGGCCTGCCTGCGGGACGGTGAGACGAACGCGACACACGCGAAGAGAGGCCAGTCGAGGCTAGGATATTGACGTTTCCTGCGCCCGCTCGGCTGACGCCAGTCGACTCGTCTGCCGTTTTGGTATTGTCGGCGTTGAATGCTGAATGCACGGGAGGCGCGCACGCAGAAGAGAGACACGCTCACGTACACTTTCACGATATACAAGCGCACTTATTTCCCTGCTGGTAGCAGCAGTAGCTGTTTTGATGTTACACTCACACTGTATTTGTGTCTGTAGTAACAGACCCACTATCTCCTGCTGTGTTTGTGATGTTTGCAGGCTGCATACAATGATAATGAGCAGGATGAGCAACATGTAGAACACTAAGAAAGTTACGAGTTGAGAATGTTATTTATAACCTACAATTTAAAACCTGGTAAAATACCGGACGTTAATTTATAAATATTACTTTACAAAATATTTATCGCTTGTACTATGCTTTTTTATACAATAAAATTAATTTAGTTTCAAATATTGAAACACAGATGGTGCTACGGTGTTTTTAATTTTGCAACAATTTTTTGTTTGAATATTGATGTGCAGATGGCGCGTCTACGTAAACTGGAAAATTGAGCTCTCCAAACATGTTTTTGAGTTGTTGAATATTGTCAACATAATAAATAAATTAACAATAAAGGAACATAATAAATTCAAATACTGGTTATTTATTCCTTACTGTTTCCAATTTATATATGGCAGTTTGCTTGTATAATTGGTATAAAAAGTATGTAAAATTGTAGTTAATTTAACATGATCCATTCCATTCGGCTTGCGAACATTTTGTTGCGTTGCAAACACGTTATTAGTTTCGAAATAATGGTTAGTTACATTAGTAAATAACTGATATATAAAACATGTCCAAATACACTATCCTTCCTGTCGTCAAATTAGAAGTTCTGCGTCACATTTTTACCTCCGGTTTCATCCTAAATTTGTCTTCCTCTGATATTTGCATATATACGTATATATAAATATCGGTTATGTACAGTTATTATCGATAGACGTTCGCTAACGTTAGTATCGGTTATCGTAATGCGTCTTGTCTGACCAGAAATACTCTTTGAAACACAGCAGTGAAAACAAATCGAAACATTACAGCGAAGCTACACGTTTTCGGCGCGTATATACGTAGCATAAATATGTTGTTACATCATTACAGGTTGTCCAGTAATAATTAGAAGCACTTGTTTTATAGTCCCGTTGATATAGAAAAATTTATAGACAAATGTAGACAAAAAGCTTCCCTGATACAAGTAAAAATCGTACAAAATTGCATGATATTCGAGCATAGATTTGTTTTTTTAGATATATTTACAATAAAGCATGTGATTTTCTGTGAAACCACCAGTAAAAAGATAAATAAATTTCATTTTGCTTAAATTACAAATGAACTTTCGCGCAAATAACATCAATAAATTAATTATATACAAATATTTTTTTGATTAATTTGACTTGTTCTTCACTTCGAGTGAAAAATGGTCAACTTTGGTGTCATTGTTAGTAGAAATGCGGCTTCTTTCAATTTTTCCAAGACCAAAATTGACGAAACTCATAATTTTATAGGCATTAATTGATATAGGTACTCATTGTCAGTAATTTTACAGATAAAAATATTTGTAAATATAATGAGTGTTTACGAAACGCTTTCAGTGCCTAAATTATTATGTGTTAGATTCGAGTCGAGACTGTTACAGTCCGAGTCGTTCGAATGCGGGCTGGAATAATTTGCCGCTTCCTGCAACCGCATCAGCATATTCAGCAGGGGATCGCCGTCGTTTTCTGCCTGAGCCGTGGGCCCTGCCTCAAGACCGACGTCTTTTGCCGGAATACTTGTAAGACCCTGCGGTGGCGCGCCGGGCCATGGATATGTATCTAAGATGAATTGTGTGGGATCGGACCAAGCTGCACGTCGTCCGTAGAGTTGTAGACCTTCCCTAGCTGCTTCGCGTAGGTACGGTGCCAAGGAGTAGTTCCAGACATCCGCAAACCAGGCGCGTGCTGCGTCTAGCTCTAGTGGACAGCTTAGGAAAAGACGTGGTCCGATGGCGACGTCTCCAGAGCTGTGTGTTTCAAGGAAAGCGTTTAGATGCTGCCAAACGCGTGGTAGCCATCCCAAAATTGCTGCCAACTCTGGTTGTGGTCCTTGGTCTAACTCCAAAGTGGCTAGGCGACGTCGCAGGACGCGGCCGAGAAGACCACGAGCGGGTTCCATGTGTGGAGCGACGAGGACCCACCGGAAACCGTGCTGAAGTTGTAGGCTTGTTGCCGAACAGGCGGATTGCGCCATTGTGCCGATGAGACAGGGGAGGTTGCGTGGAAGACTACCAAGGGCGTCGGCCAGTGGACCGGCTTTGTGCAGGTTATCCAGGACGACGACACAGGGCAGCATGCTGTTATCACCGGTGGCTGCTTGTTCACTCAGGTGAGATAGATACTGGCGGAGTTCTTTCGCTGATTTATTGTCAACACTGTAATAAATTTGATTTATTAAAGTAGAGATATTAATAACATCGAAAATAGGCGAATAACTTCAAACAAATATAAAGAAATTGACGTAAAACTAAGAACTTTCAAAATATAACTTACTTGAATGTTGCAACGGCTTCAGCAGGATCTCTACCCAAACTCTGAGCATGGAACTCCGCTAATCGAGTAGCCAAATGCGTCTTTCCCGTACCCGGTGCCCCACATAGTACCAATCTTCTATGCTCCGCCAATAAAGACACCAAACGCTGCGCCACACCTTTCGGTATCAACGCCTCGAAACTCAACGCTGCTACCGGCTGAAGCACCACGTGCAACGTACTAACCCTTCCAATAACATATCCCACAGGAAGAAGATCTGGCGGTGCCGAATCACTTGCACGCTCAGCCTCACCCAATTTATACAAAGCAACCGAGTCACTCCCCAAACCAAGACCGCCACCCGGATCCAACCGAGCCACATGTTGCTTAAACGCCCTTCGAACAGCATTATCCAATTGTCCCCAGGAGGTCGCCGCGCCCACCGTGGTCAAAGCAACAGCTATCTCCGTTGTCGCATGACTCCCGTCACCATCATCCTCGTAGTGTTCGGCGTAGTATTTTTGAAACGTTGTCGGTTGCCCCAAATAAACCGAGATCGTAATACGTTTCCCATCCGACTCAGCCTCAGCAGGCAGTTCCTCGGTTGGAATAAGATCACTTAAG
Organism: Mimaenictus wilsoni; assembly: GCA_027575185.1. Classification (NCBI taxonomy): domain Eukaryota; kingdom Metazoa; phylum Arthropoda; class Insecta; order Coleoptera; family Staphylinidae; genus Mimaenictus; species Mimaenictus wilsoni. Next base: position 32,272 of record JAODAC010043537.1, on the reverse strand, counting down.
GGATCCATGGAATTACTCGTAATAACAGCTGCAGGGATGTTACCAACGCTGCCACTAACCATCCTTTGAAGGCGTTCGTTATTTTGCTTCAAGCTCAACATTTCACTCTGCAAAGATAGTGATTATTAGAAATAAATGTGGGTAGGAACTTGGGTAGAAGTTTTTTATTTGTTTAATTTGATTATAGTTTATTGCGTAAAAATATAAAGAGCTTACCCTCATCTTCATGACCGTATCTTTGAGACTTTCAAGTTGATGGGCGGATGTTAGTGCCTCCAAACGTATGTCAGTGAGGACGAGGTCTTTTTCGCGCAGCTGCTTCTGGAGTTCTTGCACTTCTTGTCCTTGATCGACAGCAGGTTGTTGGTGTTGTGGTGGCGGGCTTGCGTGGCGATCATTTTCGCTATTCGCATCGTTTTGGCATTGCACTTTGGTTACTTTGGCATTACGTGAGAATGCTTTCGTAAATGAACTCCTCAACTATTAAAGAATTAAATTGATTGATTAGATACTTTCATTCGATTTTTTTGGTATTGATTATTTTTAATTTTCAATACTTTCTATACCAAACAAAAACTTTGGAGATTCATTTAACAGGTCTAGTTATATATAAATAAAATATACAATCTTCCTTTAGAGTATTTGAAAATTTCAATTCAATTGAAGCTATCAAAAACATTCTACCAACCGACAAAACACCAACAAATTGTGGGAAGGCGAAGGTGTATCAGATAAGCCGATTTACACCAACTCGCGAAAGGTTCGCGAAACGCTAGCGAACAATAGAACGCTACAAATTCGAAGACCAAAGCGCGACAATCAATAAATCACCGACAGCTAGCGCCTCAAATCACGTCCGAAGCATTAGAATACAAGAAAGGACAATGCAAGTCGCCAACACACCCGAGATAAACGACAAATACGGTTCGTACAGATTTTTCCCCATGGAGACGCAATAATTTATTGAACGCTTTAGCCACAAATCGCCAGAGTTGCCGTTGTGGCGATGTATTCGTAAACTGGGTTACGAATATAACGCAGCGACGGCAACTTCAAGACTCTAAGGTCCGGGAAAAACAAAAGAGATTTAAACACTCACCCATCCTTTCTTCTTCTTCTTATCCTGCTTATCAAGACTGCACGCCGACGAGAGGCTGGAGACGCTGTCGGAAGACGGCTGCCGCGCCAAGCCGGTGCCGATGCCCGCCTGCAGGCTCTGCGCCCGCAGCGCTTCCATCGCCGCCTTCAGCTCGCTGAGCTCCGAGTCCTTCTTCTCGGAGGTGGCGGTGATGTTTTGCAGGCGTTGCGTCATCGACGAGAGGCTCTGCTCGAAGGCGGATACTACGTGTGCCTGCAAAATGAAAAGAATTTTTATAATCTCTCAACAGTTCTGAACTGAACATAAATTTTCGACTTGTAAACTGAATTTATCGGCTTCAAACTTAAACTCTATGATTTATAAACATTGTATACGTAGACGATGAGTTCTTCTTTATTTTAAAGAACTACAAGTTTGAAAACAACAGTTTTAAACAACTGTATGTTTAAAGTTGTCTTTGGGACGACGAAATAAAAATTCGTTCTTGCACAACTTCCTTATTCCATTAGTTAGATAAAACGGGCACGAACAAAAACAATAAATACGCCAAGATTTACATGCATTTTCTCCATATCCAGAGCACACAAAACGCAAGCAAGCAAACGTGCTCGATTTATGCGTTTTTATCCACATTGTACAGCGCTCAAACCGACTTCTAATAACGCAGCGCATTTGCCCGGAGCAGACTTTAATAGATGACTTTACGAATCCAGTTGGATGCCATCCATATCTTCATATAAGGCTGGTCTTGCTTTCAACATTTGATGGATATGCATTTATCATCCACATCCTGCACTGTCCCAATCGCATATTATATGTTTCTATCTTTTCTATCCTTCTGTTTCTATCTTATCTATCCTTAAAGTGAAGAACTATACAACTATATCAATAAATTACCAGCTTTCTATTATTCTTCATCACCAACGTCCTCAGTCACCCGTTAAACAATTATTTGTTTTACAACCTCTATACTCTATGCTAAACGATGCAAATTTCAATAAATAAATAACGCAATAAAACAGATAATACCATCATAAATAGGCGGGTAGAATATGTTTATGAATGAATATCAACTCCGTTGGTGTGTTTCGTTAAGGCTGGTGCGGTGCCTTTCTTCTTCAATTTTGGAATAATTTAAAATACTATGGACAGAGGGCAAATTTGGGGGAGATGCTGGGGAGTTGTGCGAGTTTAATGTCGTTTTGTCGACTTTTATGTCTCATTTGTGGGGGTAACTCATCGGCGGAATGGTCGCCCAGGCAGGCGAAATGTCCGGGCAGGCGAATGTGGTTAATTTGTATGCATGGGCATCGATTTGCGTCAGGTTTTCTTCGTTTTCTGTGGCGATATGGTGGAGGTGGAGAGCTGCTGCAAAAATGCTGCTGCAATTGCTTTTCATTTATTTTACGGACTTTTATGGGATGGCTTTTGTTGGGCTGGACAATTGTGTACGTAAATATTCTCTGTGCTACTTGCTACATTTGGGTATATTGTTAAATACAAAACGATAAAATTCGTTAATTCAGGGATTAAAAACTTTTACTATATTAAAAGCGTTAAAAATTGTCAAATACTACGTGTTAAATGCCCTAAACAGGGTTAAATACTATGTTAAATGAGGTAATCAGACATTAATAGTACGTTGAATGCGTTAAATACTATGGTAAATGCGTTAAACCGGATAAAATAATTTTTTAAAGGCGTTAGACATAGTTGTGGAACAGAAACTTTGTCCAACCTTGAGAAAACTGAGAATTTGCGGATTTAATAGTCTGCAATCTGTCGCGATATAATTGAATCAGTATAATTTTGAAATGAGATGTTTCAATATCTTTCGTTCGCGCACCGTTTTAGATCCTTGCCTGAATTAAATTTAAGGACTATTATAGGATGGTTTCTGTATATTTTTGTGCATAATAAGTCGATTTAGTACAACTAAACACGATTTTTTCATATATTTTAACGAATATGGGTTAAATTTTCATTTTTCCATTTTCAAATTGTTTTTTTCTGTGCGAGAAAAACATAGATTCCAAGATAAAAACATCTAAATTTTTAATAAAAAAATGACATTAAATAGAAATATATTTTAAAGTGTAAGTATTACAAAATGATGTTAATCTCACGATTTGTAGAACACGTTCCTCATTTTATAGATCGTTAAATTAAATGCATATTTAATGTAAGACTTGTTTAGATCCAATTATAATAATTCGTACATGAAGTTGATCTTAAAGAAGATGAAACACTTAAAATGTTTTTTTTTTAATGTCAAACGTAAAATAAACATTTTTTCTCATTTTTAAATCAATTTTGCTCATTAAAAACAGATATCAATTATTTCTCTTTTTTTAAGTTGAAAAAATGTAATATCTTTTTCCTATTTTCAAACGAAAAAAAAACCTTCTAAACACATGCCATTTCCTCCCTACATTGTATGCCAAACGTTAGCATAATCCAGACGCAAAAAAAGTCAACAAAAAATTGAGCACGTGCTGAAAGCTTTAAAAGCTCTCTCTTGCTATAGTCGTGGTGCCTGAATGGCAGCGAATCGAATTTAAATAGTCTTAAACAGGGCCATAAAAAGCCGTCACGTCGTCACTCCGTCGCTATTATCAACCACTATTATCAGCGCGTAAATCGCCGATGACGCGTAAATGAACTTGCTCGAGATGTAAAACAGTACAACTTTAAAGCAGACAATGAGTATATATCGCCCGACAAGCGACGTTTTGTATAAAACGCAATAATATGCACCAATATGCTCGGTATGAAAACATAAAATTTTTATGGATAAAATGGCACATAGTGCAAGTGGAAAAACGTATGTTCGTGACATGCTAGGTAAACACACAAACACAACTTATTTACGGCGACACGGCTACGTTTCAGCACAAAGTGCAAACATTTGAAATGTATGTTCTGTATGGAAACAATTTAGCATTCCTTTCAAGGACTAAGCACACGACAAGCAAAATGCACGATTAGTGTTAATGATGCCGGTGATGTTAATGTAATGATAATGATTACTCGAAAGTGAAGTGTAATCGTCGCCGGATGCTATTTGCCATCTTGTTGAGGATGAAGGTTGTACGCTGTGAATTGTAAACTAAGAAAATGTTGATTATTCTTATGCATTTATTTTTACATTTTGTTAATGTATTTGTGTTTCAAGTAAAGGTAAAGTCCAAAGCAGAATGAAGAAGATAGAAGAAGAATGAAAAAGATAAGAATACGTAGAATAAAATTGTATAAATGATAAAACGGGTGATCATATTTTAAAAATCGATATTTTCAATCAATACCAATAAGTATAGATACCTTCACTCAATGACGAGAAATTTATAAATATTGATAATTTCGCCCACCTGGACAGCACAGTTGGTAGTGCTTCGGTCTACCGTGCAGGCGGACGGGGTTCGAGTCCCCGGGATGGGCACCCATTATTATTCACAATTACAACTCACAAAAAAATCACATTAAATCCACACTTATAAAAACCACACAAGATCAATCAACAAATCTTCAATCAACACTCAAAAATCAACAATCGGAAATGTGCGCAATACACATGATACAACAAACATGTAATATAATAACATGTAATATAAAAATACATAATAACAATAAAATTCAGGCTGAAGGACCAGTAAGGTCGATGGCCAGGTCCAAGGACCAAAAATACAATTTTTTTTATTGATAATTTCGTTTGGTACCGAGATATATCGATAGTGTCATTGGATACCGATAAGTTTCGATGAGTTCATTCATTGAATATATACCGCTAAGTATCGATACTTTTATTGGATATCGATACTTTAATTCGATACCTAACTGATAGATATTTTGGTAATGACAGTTCCAAATTCTGATACTTCCGATACCAAAAGAAAAATTAACCCATTTCCTTTCAAAAAATCAAACTTTTTGCCATGTCATTATTTTCTCCAATAGAGAATAACCAAAACTAATATAAAGCCTTCACAGTAATCTCCACCTAACGGTGCCACTAGTCCTGATTCTTTTCAACTGTTCAACCGTGTTGATTGTCAATCAAATTGATAGCGTAGGAATGCTTTTCTTTCTCTATTCACTCACGTTTCCAAAGGAAAAACGTCAAGTCATTGAAATTTTTAATATCCGCCTAGCACAACCGTATATTTGATTGCGGGATGCTTGCGACACTTTTCGAGCGCCTAGAGATTAGCTCATTTCGCGGTCCAACAAAAGGCGTGTCGCACACATGCGCCGGACCAATTTACGGCGAAAGTTGCACGCCGTAATTTGTCCGGACGTTTGGTTTGCGCGATAGCGTTTACATTCGCACACTGTGCCGCTGGTGTTGCGACGGCCAGAACGCATAAATTCTGCGCGCGCGATTTTTTGAACCGGTCCGAATACGGCGAAACACGTCGCCTGTTATTCAGCGTATCGCTGAAATCAATCATCCAATATGCGGTGCTTACTGTTATTAGTTATTACCCAGTTAATTGATATTAAGTACGCTGCTGTTTGCGATTAGAGTGAGTGTTAATGCAGAGGCGAGACATGCATAAAACGATCGAGTTAATAATGTTGGCGAACATACAATAAGCGATGTCTTGCTGCGGTTCGGCTCGTAGCCGTAGCAATGCATGAAGGCTACTTAATTTTCGTTTAGGTCGCGAGTGCTCTATGTGCATGCGCTGCAGGCTCAGCTGTTAAACAGCCATAAAGTCACATCAAGTTATTTGCTTAAGTAACGTTAACTTGCTTTGTACTGCTAGATGGAGTAATGCTGAAGATTTATATGTATTATTGAGAAATTGAAACGTAGGATAATTGCTATCTCACTAGTTATTCAAGCTTAACACATTATAATCTAGGTGTAATTTTTAGATATTTTTCAAAAAAATTAAACGGTAACTTCGTAGAATCGAAAGAAAACCCATTTTTCCAATATGTTATTATTACAACTAGGCTGAAAAAGGGTCTGACATTTATTAGATCACCTATTAGACAATGTCGATTATGGAATATATTGATATAGTACAACTTTATTCGGTATGTAAAAAAATCTATAAATGTTAATACTTTCGCTCGGAACCGAGAAATATCGGTAGTGTCATTCAATACCGATAAGTTCATTTCGATGTGTTCATTCATTCAATAGATACCGCTAACAATAAGTATCGCTACTTTCATTAGACATCGATATTAATCATTTTATTCAATATCGAGATACCGATAAGTTTAAATAATTTCATTCGATACCCATATACCGATACTTTTGTTTGAAGCCGATAAGTATCGATATTTTCTTTTGATATCGATAATTTTATTCGATCCCGTGATAGCCTTACTGTTATACGATACTGTCAGATGATGCAAATATCGCGATAAGCCTCGATATTTTTATTGAATAGCGACAAGTATCCAAATAAAGTACTTTCGATACTTATAATGATGGATATTTTGGCAATGATAGTTCCGAATTCTGATCCTTCCGAAACAAAAAAAAAATTAACCCATATATCGAATAACGTCTACGCCAATTTTTTTCATATATTGTTAAATATTGAATATATACTTTGTGATGTGATACTTTCAAATTTCGGTGTTTTCGATACCAAAAAATATCGACACTTTTAGTTTGGCACAAGTTTGGCACAATATGTGAAATTCAACAAGTTTCCAATTATTTCAATCCCTTATGAATCTGCACATGTATCCAACACCAAACGATAGATTTAAACTTTGTACTCGTAAACCCATCCTCCATATCTCTTTTAGTCGTCGTTCTTCTCACGTCCAGCCGCGCCAACCAAGCCGGCCGGACGGCTCGACCTCAAACTTTTAGCGCTTTGTGAGTCAAATGTCAATTAAGTTTTCGTGCTCGCGTGCAATTCGTTCTCTCCACTATTTATTCATTCGAAGCGCGTGCAAGGCGGAAGAAAAGCTTGTAAGATGTGAGCTTTATAACTCTGCGCCGATAAAAGTTACTCGGCTAAGTTGCAACTTAACGTCCTCTAGTTGTGTGTTGTGTGAGCTTCAGAACAAAGTAAAGTTGAAGGAGCATACTAGCGTCTAAGTCTAAATTGTTCCTACTCCCGTTGATTATTTATCGTCTTTGTTTCTAATGACGCATGGAATGCATCGCCGTCGCGTCGCTTTTCTAAACCTAGCTGTATAATGACGTATAATTTATAATGTATTATGTCAATTACATTTTTTGATATCATTTTTTTAAATGAATTTCATAAGTTTAAACATTTACATTCACCTAAAACAAGAATGTTGTATATTTTAAACACAGTTTTATCTAATTGTTTATAAGCCTACGCAACAATTTGCGACATGATTTATTCATTCTTAAACTTTTTCTTTTCAGTGTTACCTATTCAAAAATGTAATTAACATTCAAAGACGAGTTTCCAAAGCCCTACACTCATCTTCATTAGATACAATCGCATCGCATTAATTACAGTTTTAATTAGATACAAATTTAGTGGTTAATTAACAGTTGCTCACGCTGTGTTCCCGAAAAAGCTTATTCACTTTTTTTTAATATATTGATGAATGCACGGATATGAATAAGTATACTTACGTTAAGTTGGGTCTCGAGAATTGGACAGGAACGATAACGACTGCGTCGCGTCGCCAGCTCCCACCAGGGGATCGCCGGCTTATTCGTGCGCAAGAAGTCGCTGGCGACGCGCGGGTCCTCGGGGACGGCGGCCAGCGATGGGGGACGTGGGGGCGCCCGTGCCGGCCCCACGAGCCGCGCCGGCCGCCGAATGGTGGCGAAGCCATCGTGCACGGCTGTCGAGCACGGCATTATCGCGCACTCCATTTATTTAATTTCGCATATTTGCTGCTTTTTTAGTGTTTTATTATATTTTCACCTATTTTAATTTTTTATTAGAAGTATTTGTAGATAAATAAAGGGAGATTGTGTTTATTTACTGATTGTATTCGTGTTTTTGATTTTTTAAAGTTTTAAGTCAGTAAATTCGAAAATATCGGTTTGTAAACACTTCTGGCGTCATCTAGTAGGAATTTTTCGAAATATTAATGAATATATTTTGATATCGGTACTTTCGACAATTATCGATGAGAAATTCTGATAAGTATCGATTCTTATTGGAAATATATCTAAATCGGTCAGATGCCGATAAAATCCTATATTTATCGTTATGAGAAATTTCGATAATTTTGAAATGCCAAACAAGACTTCGAAAAATCTATTAGTAATTTTTTAAACATTTGTAAATATAAATCTAAATGCAAGTGCAATTTTTTCGTATTATTATCTATACTGGGTTGCACTGTACGGTGTCAATTCTTATCGCAGATATCTAAAGATCTGATAGATGCTGAAGAAAACTGAAGAAGATTTTTTTGGGCAAACACCTCAAAACGGCAAGAAATCCCTTCAACAGAAATCATTTCAATACATGTAATGCATGTATAAAAATATTCATGAAAATCTGAGTCGGACAATTAAGATACTCCCTTGATAGAATAAAAATAATATAATCAAATAAAATACGTTTTCTCTCACCTAGATAAACTAAAAGTTCACCAAAGCCACTATTCACAATGATCACTGTTCTAACGATCATTAACGCCATATTCTCTAGGCGGTGCCTTCAGAAAATTCGAAACGATTCATACTCATTGTCAGTGATATTATAGTGTTCAACTTGACTCCAGGCAAAAAAGGAGCAAGAGTAACAACACACGCTGCAGCCGCCGCTGCAAACATGCCGGTAATTACCGCACATCACTTGCAACAGATGACCGACTGAACTGAGTGCGCATATGTAAACTATCCTACGTGGTAAGCAACTTGCGTTTTATGATGAAGCACGGAATACAAATGCGAAAAGGTGTAAAATATATGGTACCAGTAGGATACGCTACGATCTTTTTATAAGGATCTTTACGTAAAACAAGGGAATTGTAAAAAGGGAAGGCAGCGAAACGGAAAGAGACAATACTGGGAAAGGAAGAGTGTTGATGAAGTGCAAAAGATAACGCAGTCGGGCGTTAATACCACAAGTACGAAGATGGTAAAGTGCTTACTCTAAAAAGAAATAGCACTTTTCCCTGAAAATACTCGAATAATAAATTAATCTAATTATTAGTGCAAATTTAAAGATCTAATTGTACATTTGCAAGTCACGTCACTTAAAAAGTAAACATTTAATGGTATAATGTTAATGGAAATGACATTTCAATTGTCCCAAGGAACGAATGATACCAAAATCGTTCTGGCATTGATCCACTCGTCATTATAAATAATTGTTGATTTGTCCTAGACTGGATTTCTAATTATTAATTAGACTCTAATCTTTTCTTGTCAAAAAAATAAAATTCCAAATTTTGGCAATAAATTTGCCGTTTCAAATATCACTAATTAATTTTACTACTTGTCTCTCATTATATATTCATACACAAGTTTCAAAAATATTTTAAGCTTTCAGCTTTAACCATTTAATTAAGTGTGTTATTACCTAGTTTCTTAATGATTAATGATTTAATCCTGTTATTAACACAAGTCATGCGCCATTAATCATTATTTTATTTCGTTTTAGTTTCGATTAGCCTAAAACGAAATAAAACAATGTTTTTGTTTTACAAATACAGAAAATTCCGCTTAATCGGGACACATAGGGAATAGTATTTTAGTCCGGATTAAACGGAATATTGTCTGGAAAACGCAGAATCAATTTACAGGTTTTGGTTTTTAGGAGTTGTCCCTAATGAGAGATTGTTTCAATTATCGGGTGTCCCGATTAAACGGAGTTTTTGTACTTGAAATTTAACGTCACGATAATGTGAATTATACAATATGTAATTGTTAAAACTCACATGACAAGATAAAAATGTTATAGCCTGCGATAAATCACATTTTTATACGTTTTATCATCATTCAATTATATTAAAGCAATTTTCATGCAAACTCTCTTCTTGCTGGCGTCAATTAAGATTAATTTTATGCGCTACTACAAGTGTGGACAAAAAGGGCCAGTCCTCGCAGCGTTCGTTTTCCAGCGAGTCATTGCGACGCATTATATCGTCATTAACGTCACGTCACACGCACTTTATTTTATGCGACGTTTTAATGTATGCATAGTGGCGATGGAGGCGGTGTCGGTGGCGCGCCCTTTATGAGGGTAGATGCCCTCACTCTGAGCATAGAGACTATTTGTGTGTCACGTGGCACGTACATTATCATTATATCCCTCTGCTAGAAGGGCTTTTGAGGGGCGCGCTGGGACAATGTATGCATTAATTTAAATTACGAACACCCAAAGTACGGACCTGTTTGATCGAGGGATGACTCAACGCAATGCTTGATGCACTTATGTGTAATTGAAAGCGTTATCGTAATATCTGATGGATGGCCGGACGCAGGCGAAAATGTGCATCAAATGACAATGTCTTTTCAAGTTTTTGAGTTTACAAATTATTAATTAAATCTCCTTTTATTTAATTCTTGATTATAAAGCGTTAATCAAAGTAAATCATCTGAAGTGTTAATAAAAATGGCCATGTTTAGTGGCCTACGTTGAATGGGCAAGTTGTATCAAACTATTAAAAAAAAAAAAGATGTTTGAAGAAAACATGCTACGCGTCAGGAAGAACAAAAACTTTTACAAGTGCCAACACCAAAGAAGATCAAACACACACAAAACAAGGGAACTAGTCTCCTTTTCCCTGAAAATCTATGGAAAAAATGTCAGGTTATGGGCCCATCATGTATAGAAACGCACTGGGTCCAGAACCTGTCACAATCTCTGTCTATACTAATAATTTTACATACGTTAACTATAAAAAGGCCAAAACATGAACAAAACAAGTGAATTTGTCTACTTTTTCTAGAAATCTCGTCAAAAACAGTAAGTTTATGAGCCAACGCACAGAGAAGCATGATTGGCACTATGACCTAACAAGATTTCTGCCGCCACAAAGAATTTTACAAATGGCACTTGTGAAGATGCTCAAAACACCCACAAAAAAATCTGCAACTTGACTACATTTTCCAAAAATCTAAAGAGAAATCATTAGGTTATGGGCCCACGCACACAGTGAAAGCAGAAAATTGGTACAAAGTGTTAATTAATGCAGCATTCAGTGAATTTTACGATTCAAGAATCATTAAAACATTATTTCTTGGAAAATTTTAATATTGTGAATTTAAACGGTATACCATGACCTAGATCATCTTCATATTGTTCGTGTTTGAACACCTCTTAACTTTATTTTTTGAATCCTTGCTTATTAAATATCATTAAGGTCAAGTACGAATGAAAACAGGCCTGTTTGATAGTCTATTTCGTTAAGTAGACCTATCAAACTAAAGAAAATCCTTTATCCCCGTTAAACATTGAAAAATATCTCAAATTTCACGGAAAAACGAAGAAATTTACAGACCTGACTTCTAAAGCAGGTCAAAATACACAAAACAAGTGAACTAGTCTACATTTTCCACAACTGCAAGCGGAAACGAAGTAAAAAAATGTTTTTAAAGACACAGTTCAGTGAATTTTATGCTTCACGCATCATTTCGAACACATATTACGCTTCCTTCCTCTTTCCCATCCACACTAGAGCAATAATTAGAATTCTCCTTACGTTTGCCTTTGCACCTGAACGCTTCTCAACTACGACTTGAATATAAATCTTTTCATATACTTAGAATTAGATACAATCATTGCCAACTACAATTTACTAGTATGATAAAAATACACTGAAGAAAAATGAAGAAGAAATAGATAGTTGTTCGAAATGTTTGATCATTATAGAGATTCTAACAATTAGACATAACAGGAAGACATACGTTCAGGTTGGTTGAACTTGAACTTATCATTTGTGTACTTTACTCGAAAAAACACAGTCGTTGTGTGTTCTTGTACTAATACAAGTAAGTTTCTTTGAACTTGTAATCACAATTACAGTGGATTGCAAGATATGTTGCATGTCTATCTTAATAACCGTAATTTGAGTTTATTTTTGTTTGATATTACTAATGAGAGTTTGTTCAGATATTAAAATAGAGGTTTTTACTTCATACAGTAGTATATAATGATATAAGTGTGGAAACGGCGATTTTGGGCACGTGGACAGAAAGTTTACACACGAATATCGTTCGGCATTTTTGTTACCTTCTCTATTTTCGAAAATGTTTGTTATAACGTTTTCTTAATGTATAAATCTTAATAACAGGCGGCCATGACGACTAAAATAAAAGTACGCGCTTTAATGCGTTTCGTTACTTGCTCCTACAAGCGTGCTCCACAAGATGTTGAAACCAGCTCCTAACGATTTTGACGCTGTGCGTTTTTGTCTCTTTATGCATGGTGTAACCAAAACGTTTTCAAGACCTCGTTAAGCTAGTAACTAGTTACCTGTACATAATATATTATAATATATTTCTAGGAATATTATATTTATCAATTCCTAGAAGTTCTTCTACTTCTATAAACAAAATCAAGCTTTACAACATTCACACTCTTTAGAAACATTTATACAGCCTCACGATCTCCCACATAATCTTTAATCAATCATAGTAAATATATAGAAATCGCACGATAGAAATTATAAAACCCTTCATGAGTATTAACAGCATTACCACGTCCGACTGCCATCCCACAAGCAAATAAAACCAAACGGCCGAAGCAGCGTATAAATCATCGAGAATTATTGCGACGGGCGGCGAGAAGGCGCGTGGAAGACGTATCGGAAAACCTTCATGCGAATTAATCCGCCTTCGAGACGTTCCTAATCGTAGTGATATCAACGTACTACGCCACACAAAGCGATGCGAAGACGAATAAACGCAATCCAACTAAGGTAATTGATAGGAACGCTATCAAATTGTAAGAGCTATCAAATAATAAGAGAGTTTATGTCTGGGGCGGTTCCCGGTGGCGGTAGATACAATATTGGATTAGATTACACCCTATGCAGACAAACAACACACCCTGCAATTAAGTATATATTGATGGACTTTAATTTACTCAATATCATTTCGACATGTATTTCTTTCTATGTATAAATTTACCAAATAATCACAAAGACGTTTTGAATTTAGAATTTTACATATACAGAATTAGAAAAACAAGATTTTTTCCCGAAAATTCGCCAAACCTAGAAGTATATTAAGCTAAGAAACACTGTAACAAACTGTGGGCAAACGAACGGAACCCTTACTTGTATTCGTTAAATTATATTTCACAGAATTACTGTGTGGATGCATGCAAATACTTGAAAAGTTCGATAATTCCTATTAACAGAAACTTTATGAACTATATGACACGTACAAAAATTGCGTTAATTGCGATAATACGTGAATGCACCTTGTAAGTAAGATATGTATATGTAAATCTACGTTCGAAAGCTCACCTCCCTTAGGAAACGCACGTAATTCTTAGTAGCTACCAATAAGTTTTTGTAGTTAACTTCAGAGCGGTCGACTTTATAGATATCAACGTTATTTTTAAATGAAAACCCTTTATTCATCATGAAAATAACTACAAGTGGCTTAAATCCGACACACAGGCGTACTTTTCAAGAAGCCCAGGAAGCACGTACTCGAGATTAGGTTATAACTTCAATCACTTTTCCTTGCTTCAGAGCTTCTGTCTACTTTAAGTAACTAGATTTAGTTTGTTCGCACAGACGCTTGTTCTGTACGAGTGAAAATGCTTAGGACAGGCACGTGTAAGTAAATTTAAGTACATTTAAAAGGTATAGTTAAGTGTAAAGTTTATAGACTCACATCAATGTATAGTTTTCGAGATTTTTTCCCAGGCCAAGCCTCCGGATGTCATTATATTTATGCTAATATATTGCCAAATTAAAGTTCGTTTATAAAAAAGAGATATTGAGAATATTTGTCTATTAGGGCATGGAAATGCTAATTTTTACTCTTGGTAAATCCAGTCTAAGTTTTGTTTTATTACTATGTTCACATTTCATGCCAATATTGATAATATTGAAATTTAATTTATACATGAATAATTCACGTTTCATATTAATACGTTCGGCGATGTTTACAGCATCGTGTGAGGAGAGTGTAGACTTTATTTATGGATATATTTCGTGTTTGTCGTATTTTAATTTCGTGATTAATTTGCAAATTATGCGACGTTTAATTAAAGTCAATTTATGTTGGAGATTGAATGATTGCAAATTATTCCATAGGCATGGCTTTTGCTTTAAATATAGTTATTTTGTTGCATTAATAAAAATTAGCAAATTATACAACACACTATTTCCTACCTATTTTATAAGTTTAAGTTTATAGTAAATGGTTCTTGCCTGTAAAGTGTAGACAAAAATCATTTACTATCAAAAATACAACTATCAAAATGCAAATGTTAACAACGCAATAATCTTTCATCAAGGACTTTAGAATCATTTAAAGCATGTTTGTATTTCGCACCAAACTCACGTTTTTCATTTTTTCTGTCTAACTGGCGATATTCAGTAATATAAAGTCACTGAATGACATCATTGCAATTCCAATACATTAATAGATTTAATCCGCATCATTAAGTTACACGCATACCATAATTGCGTGTTGTGAAGCTATCAATTACAAATTTTATGAAATTACTTCAACAAACGATTAAATCTTTGGACATATTAGTTGCAACGGTTTTATGTACTACTAAATAAATAATAATAAATATAAAGGCTGTAACAAAGCGCGAACATTTTCAATTTGCGCTCGTTAAATGCGTATTAAGTAATTATTGATGTTTATTGTTGCTGAGATTGTGCTAATATTAATGGCGCAATTCAGCGTGATGAAATCATTATGTTGTTGGGATGCAATCGTTGAAACGAGGCGCAAATGAATTATTTATTCGATTATTTATTACACGAATTGCATGCATTATTCAGGCGCGATTCATGAAATTATGCACGAAATGCTCGGTTCGTAATTTATTGTAGTGATACATTGAATTTAAACAATTGAGATAATACATTGAATGTACTTTTAGCTTCTACTACGGCACTTATTATGTATTGCCAAATGATTCTTTGAAATATTTATTAGTTTTTTTTTAAAGTTTGCAGGCAGTTAGGGTATAAAAGAAATTGATCTAAAGGATAAACAAGGATCTAATTGTAAGCTAGACATGTCTGACGAGCAACGAAATAGTGTCGAAAGAATAGATGTCGATTCAAAAGTACAGAAAACAAAAATATCGATACAAAAATATTGAAAAAAAAACTGTAACTATATCAAAGTATCAGAAAAAAAGTAAAGCTAAAGTATCGAACCAAGTATAGTTTTCAAAGTATAGAAGTCTCGGTACATACGTACCGATACCAAAATATTGAAAATTAAGTATTTGATACAAAAATATCAATAATAAAGAATTGACAATAAATATTGATAGTATAACCTTTTTGTTGTTTGATTTTACCGAACATCAACTGCTATGGTCATTAGCTCTATTCAATTCTTTTTCAATGTAATTAGTCATATTAGAGGCTCCCCACCGAGAATCGAACCCGGGACCGGGACCTCGTGACAGTGGTCATCGACCATACGACTGCGCCCCTTGGCTGGACAGTATAACTAATAATAATGAAATCGTTAAGCCAAGGAGCAATGTCAAATATTTGGATGTTATGACTGATAGCAAGCTAAACGTCAACCTTCAAGCAAGAACAGCGAAGGAAATAGTCATCAAAAGATCGAAGTTCTTTTCAAGCCTCTCCAACCGAAATTCTGGATTTAATTGGACATTCGAGTTAAAGTCTATAACTTAATGTCATCCAGTTCTGGATTATGCTACTGCTGTCTACCTTCTTATCAACGCAAGAACGAAGCAATATCTGAAAATCGGGCAAAAGATCACCTTACGACCTATCACACGTCTCAGGCACACCAATAATGTGCTTCACAATCCAACCAATCTTCTTCTTTATCAAGAAACCGGAATAACACCTGTTCCAGATCAGCAGAAATCTCTCACTATCTGCACCAATTTCTACGACTTATTCAAACAGATAATCAAATGTCTCTGTATGAAGAACTAAATCAAAACATATTGTAATTCTTTTTTTTTTCATTCATTCCTTCATTTTTCTGATATACATATCTATAAATCGTATTATTTATTTCATCGGCCGAAAGACTATGTAGTCGGTAGCCTGTTACTTTTTTGAAATAAATATATCAGTATTATTATTATTGATAGTATCGAAAAATAAATATCTAAAAAAAGGACTACAATATATTATATAAACTAAGATGAGAGGCACCTTACTGAATAGAAGACTAAAAACAGAGACCCGATTGAAGATCCACAAAGTACTAATAGGACCCGTAATGATGTACGTGGCTGAAACAACGACAATGACAAAGACCCAAGAAGAGGAAATAAATATACAAGAAAGGAAAATAATTAGACAAATAGTAGGACCAATCACTGAAGATAACGGCAAAAAAACGGAGAACAAATAAAGAGATAGCTGCAGAACTTGGCGGTGAAACAATAATATAACGAATAAAAAAAAACACAGAATAAAGTGGCTCGAACATGTTTGGAGAAAAAATGATACAGATCCAGTTAATCACATAATCGACTGCCGGACAAACACCCGGCGCGCAAGAGGAAGACTCAGAAACACTTGCATTAAAGGTGGTGAAAAATCTGGAAGAGTTAATGGTGAAAAACTGGAGGAAAAAAGCCAACGAAAGAGAAACGTGGAAAGCACTCACTACCTGAAAGATGAAATTAATCCACCCAATAATAGGGATTTTTACAACTCAAAATGAGTTGCTATACCCGAGGGCGTGAAAAGCATATATATAAGATGAGAGGAATATATAACTTGCTGAAAATATTTATGAATTTTTCGCGCTACGTTCTGAGCGTAATCGCTCGGCGCCCAATCAGTGTCGGTGTGTCACTAGTCCCAAAACTCGCCTCGAGTTCCCACAGAGCATTTGTGGAAAAAGTCTCGAGCGCGAAAACTTTTAAGAATAACGAGAATTAAAAAAAAAACAAGCAACTTAAAAATACTAAGGTACACTTTGTAAACGATTTATATTCATTTGTTTTACTTTAATCTGAACTCTACAAATTAGTTTATTACTGATCTGCTCTAATGTAATTTAATATATTAATTTATTTAAATCTAAACTAATCTAAGCTAATCTACTCATTATAAATGTAAGCATTATTCTTGAATTGCAATAAAACGTCTGCAACCAGCACTAAAACCCCAATGTAAAACAAAAGCAAAAAACAATCCATTTCCTAAATGAAAATGATTTCATCACTACTCCTGAGTGTAAGAGTTGATGAACTAATCTCACAATCAGTAATCATCCCAAGCACGAGTACATCAGTAAATAAACAAAACGCGCATTGATCTCGGCAATCAAAGCATTTCTATGACGACGTAAGCCTGTCGTCACTTCTCGCAATGGTCATAATATTTACCACACATTATAAACTGTAATCCGCAATAAAACTCCACAGCACTATGGTAATTAACTTTGAAAATCCACTACACTCCACTCCTCTAATACACCAAACGACGATACTGTTGACCCCCGATTGTTATTAGCACATTGTAAGAATTAGAACCAACTGACGCTGTTGAAAATTATATCCGCGAGACAAGACAGTAAGCAACAAACATCGTGAACATGTGTAAATTGCAATGAACTCGAACTACGAACTAGAAAAGAGCGTTGGCACGTGATGGCGACCGTCACGTACAAGCGTCGAAGACGAACTGAGCGCGTGTTGTGTATTCACTGAGTCACTAACAACGAACTCTGGGAAGGACGGCCGATAGAGAAAAACCTAGCCAAAGTGGCATCAAAACATGTACAAACACTGTGTGCCAACCTAACATCGAATAATAACAGTGCAAGTTTGCCCTTCTGATGGTTGTCCAATTTTGTGTAGTGAAGGAATTACTAAAACATTATGTAAATTGTGGGTGTTCTAATTGTAAGTCATGAACATTGCTAGTTGTTTTAAGACACTTTTCAATTGTTTATTATAGGATTTGAAAATGCTCAAAGGCATAATTTGGTGTTCATATTAGTGGTCTAGTTGCACAACATTAGTAAAATAGGGCTTTAAAAGAATTTAAATACTAACACTGAACAAATCGTAATAAATTAAAGCCAATTGGGAGTCTCTCATCTTCAATTGACTTAATTTGTGGCTAATATTAATATCTTTTAGATTAATATTTAAATGATAATAGTTTTGATTAAGTTAAGTTTGTTAGCCTGTCGTTAGAAATTATTTTCTTTTATTCTAGTATGAAGCAAATTTAAAGGTGTAACAAAAAACTATAAAATTAGTTTCTTATGTGTTTGTTTCTAAGGTATCTGAGTAAGAGTGACATAATGGCAAAAAAATATCAATATGTTTTGGTATCGGAAGTATTACATAGTATCAATACTTTTCGAAAGTATTGAAAGCGATTTTGGCGTCAACTGTTAGCAACTTTTCATACTATTTATAAAAGTTTAAAAAAATTACGATAGTAAAGTATCAAAAAGTATCAATACGAAATTAGCGCAAAATGTAATATCGAAAAATATAATATAGGCAAAAAGAGTCTGGGAAAGAAGTAACAATACCAAATTATCGAAAAAAAGTATCGGAAAAAGTATCGGTACAATAATATCGAAAAAAAAAAAACAATCCATACCAAATTATCAAAAACGTTTCGATACCATAGAATGCATCTACAAAAAAATATCGATACCAAAGTATCGAAAAATCGCATGAATACCAAAGTATCGAAAAAAAAAAGTATCGGAACCAAAGAAACATTTCGATGTCACAGAAAATATTAAATTATAAAATAGCAATAAAATTTCACCAAAAACATAATTGAGTTATTTCGAACGTGTCTAACCTCAAAACCAAATACAACCAAAGACATAACTCATTGAAATTTACAACGTAACAAAGTAAATGAATGATGTTTATGGTGTTTTATGGTCATAACCAAGATTACAAAGTGTTAAGAAGGCAAGACTTAAACGACAAGAGACAAAACCTGTGCAATGACGACTGACCGCGATACCTCCACAATCCACTCTTGCGAATCGCATGAATGTTTCAATATTACCAGCATTGTACTCAAAATTATGATAATTCATTCACGAAATTCATTCATTTACGAAAAATAAACAATCTGTGAAATTCTTACGACAAAAATTTGGTAATTTACAGCGTGTATTCCTAATGCCTAATTGCGGCTCTAATCAATTATCGTAACCAAAAGCGGAAGTATTCAGCCACGCCGAATGCCTTCGCAAGAACTATAATTAAACCGACGGCAATCGGCGGTGTATTTAATGTTTAATTATAGCGGTACCATGCAAAGCCAAACACCGCCTGCATTCCAAATTCTCTTTGGGCTGCATCAAATACCCGGTGTGAGTTTGCTCGTCATAATTTCGTGTTTTGTTGCGCCCACCGGCAAATTAATAGAGTGTCATTAACGCTGTATCGATATTTGCATTATTATTTATCAACGTTGGGAATTATAGCATGCTGCAAGTATGCAGACAGGCAGACTACTTTGGAGCGTTCATAATTGCATTTGAGTTTGTAATGTGCACAGTTTAGGCAAGTGAGTGTGTTAAATTATGAATTTATGCACACGTTATATTTATCAAGGTGATTAAATTCTAATTTCGGATAATAGGAGTTTAAATAACTGTTTAATAATACATGAATAAAGGTATGCCAAATTTTTTATTAGGTCAAGTTTGGTTTATTAGATTTCGTAGATGTGAAAGGGACATGCCCATATCCCCGAAAGCACTATTGGAGCTATAAAGTTGTAAAACCCAATAATCATACGAATTTCGGAGTTTCAAGTACGCAATAAAGAGGACTGAATGTTTCCAAAAACTGACCGCGCTATTAAAAGAGAGAGATTTCTATCTAGATAATCTTCTAGGCGGATTGATTCCGTGGAAATATGCGGGCGTGATATATTCGATGCGAGCGCGACAAGGCTGGACAATATCTTGTACCTGGTATATCTTTCTTAAGGGTTGGAACATCACCTATCTCCTTTTAATAAATAAGATATGACACCACGAAGCAATGACACGCGCGTGACAGCGGCCGGCGACGCGCTGGCGTGACAAGCATGGCACAGCTCGGGCAAAGGGACGAACTGTTCACTACCGGATGGTACCCCGGAGCGCGATGGACAGTCTCTATCTTTTAATAGCGCGGCCGGGTAGAAATACGGGCTTTGCAACACCCAGTGCGCATACATTTTTTTCAGAGTTGTAAACGATTAACTTAGCAATGAAGGCGCGGTTAACCGCACTTGAAAAGTCAACAAGGGCAATAAATTTTCGGCCTTTCGGTATACACTCGTCTATTTTTTTCGATTCTTCTATATTGTTATGTTTTTCTGCTATTCAGAAGTATTTAAAAACGTATCGATATTTATTGAAATTATAAAACTTTTAGTAAACTGTTTATTAATTAAAACAAAAAAAAAATTTAATGCATTTCCTAAATTTTACACTTCCAGAATAATAATAACATGCGTGTATACCGAAAGCCCGAAAATTTATTGCCCTTGTTATATAGAAGAATCGAAGAAAATAGATGAAATGACGCGCTAGTATCGAAAATGATGTATCGATACCAAAGCGGTGATACAAAAGTATCGATATCTAAGTATCGGAAAAGTGTCGACATCAAAGGGTTGAAATAATAATGTCAAAGTATCGATATCTCTATATATCGATATATGTATAGAAAATTTTCAATACTTAAGAATCGATACAAAATTATCGAAATAATATCGAAACCAAATTATTCAAGAAAAAAAGGGTCGATACCAAAGTATCGAAAATGTAATAATGCGAAATACCGAAAAAAGTATTAACATCAAAGCTCCGAAAAACATAACAATAACAAATCATTGAAAAACTAACAATGCTAAAGTATCAAAAAGTAATGATATCACATTCCTTTGAAACCTAATCACCAAAACTGTGACAAACAAACTCGAACAACAACCAAAAAGCAAGAAAATACCAAACGTCCAAAAATGTTAAACATGCGTGCGTACATGAAAGGAAGAACAATTCCAGCCTCATTAGCTTCACCAATACATCATTTCTACCATTGTAACGCAACAATTGCGTATCCGCAAAAGCGGATAACACCTGCTCATACCTGTCACGCACATGTCACCGGAAATTTTCGGCAAACGGCGATCGCCAACGCTTTTTCCAATTGTACGCCAACGAAACGTGGTGGCCCCGACGGGACGTTGATAACGCCGGCGCAAAATCGAAATTAATCACCGCATGCATGTAATTTGCACGTTACGCACGCGGCGCATCGACGTAAGCCTTACGCGGACAATTCCACGCATTGCGATGTGCATGTACGGCTCATGCACCACGAAGCTCAAGAAACAAAGGCGATGCTCCGGGGACTCGGTGTAGCCGCGCTAACGGTGCGCGGCATAATTTCATGGAATGGCGCAAAAAGTCGCCGGCGCAAGGAGAAGATGTTGAGAACTTAGGGGGCAAGAGGAAGGGAAAAGAGAGAAGGAGAGAGAGGAAATGGTGGTGATAGATGCATTGCACGCTGACCGCAATGGTCAAGTCAGCGTTGACGACCATTGCAAGTGCGCAGATTGTCTTGTGTCAATTACACGGTGTGCATGCACGCCGAAGAGGATTTACTATCGCAAACTTGAAAGATTACGTCATACAAGGTTATATAATGTTTCTAGTTTTGGTTAATTGAAAAATACTTCCTTGTTTAATATGTATTTTGATTTAACACTTTTATCAAACTTCTTAAAGTCTTTAAAAGATTTAAAGTTGTTTCGAAGGTTGATACATCAATAAATGAGTTGTTGATAAAAAATGAAGGTTGTGGAACCATCCCAAAAAATGAAGGTTGTGGAACCATCCCCACTCTTTCACTTACAATTAGCTTAAGGTAACTTATCAGAAAAGAATAGAGATGTCTCTTGTTTCAACATTATTTCAAAAATCAATTGTATACATGAAGTTTGACATTTCAATTAATATCGATTATAAAACGTAGAAAGTATCGATAACAAAGTATAGATACTATCAGAAAATTCTAAAGATCTAGAAGTATCGAAAAAGTATCAAGAGCAAGGTGTTGAAAGGATAAGTATCAAAATCATAGAAAAAATATCGATATCAAAGCATTCGAAAATGTATAAATACCGAAATATATATAATGCTCTACTTAAGAGCATTTTGCTCTTTCGAAAGTATCATCGGTATTAAAGTTTCGAAAAGCATCAATACTAAAATATCGACACTAAGATATCCAAAGTAAGGAAAATCTGCTAGCAGCTTTTCAAAACTTTTCAAAAAAATCAATAATTATCGGTAACTACTTAATGAAGTAGATATAAAGGCGGTCTCTGGACCCATCCCCTCCACTCTACCTAGCTAACGTTGATCTCCCTAAAAAGTTCCAATTTTCATCATTAGATGGCGTTACCAAAACGACAGCCGCTTTTTTTCTCACTAAACATTCAGATTTTCACCGTAGATAGCGCTACCTCAATTTAGCGGGCCTTTTAAATCATACTCATCAATATCAACCAATAAATATCAAATCGCAAACGTATGTACGGATATTTATAGTTTAAATTGTAAACCTCAAAGTAGGCTCAATGCAGCGAAAAGAAAAGAAAAATAGAATGGTTTAAAATAATCTAATAACATAATAACCATAATGATAATTGTCTTAAGTCAGACCAACTGACTTGCAACAAATTGAACGCGTGCATGCCTAGAAAACGCGAAGAAAAAAACCCGGCGCCGTACCGCAAAACATTGCCTTCGTTCGCACGTAAAAAACATCTAGAAAATAAGACTCACGTTTGTGCTGAGTTGCGACGTCAACGTGTGCACCTTGTCCTGCGCGTCGATCAGCTCGCGTCGCAATTTGCGGATCTCGTGCGCTTGCTTCTCCTCCGCCGAAGAATAAATACTAGACGCTGTCGACACTAAGCTGATAGACGATCCATGAACTGTAAAAAAGTTAACACGCCATTTTTACCGGCGCATAATATTGCCACAAACATCTTCCGTCAATTACCTTCGTCGTTTTTAGGAATACTATGCCTTGCATTTGAATGCGTCGGGGAGAGTGGAAAAGTGCGTGCCGAACCGGGAGCAGGACTCGTTGGCTGCGACCAATGCAGCACGGCATTCACAGGCAGACAGTAATATGGCTCACTTTCAGGCTCTGTATTATTGCGATGCAGCATTGAGGGATAGAGTTTTTCGGATTTTGTTGATCTGTAACAAACGCAAACAATTTTTATAGAAATTATTGCTAATTGTGGAGATACTGGTTGCATTATGAAGCTAATAGCCGCCAAATAACAAATGAAGCAAACGTGTGGAAGCTTACAATCTATTACCTGCGAAATTTGTTCAAAATTTACGAAATAATATGGAAAAATGTGGAAAATATGTATCAAAAAGAGAGTAAAATCGTTGTTAGCGTTGTTAGGCAGTAGGCATTTTTGCGGTGGCTTCTTTTGTGATTGTATACCTGGGGAACGTCCGCTCTCTGAGGTAGCTGCAGCCGTACATCAAAACAGAAACATTTCATATATATTTTTATATAATATTTTAAGATTTTTATATATTTAGACGTTTGAAAGTTGGAAAAAATCTAAATTAGTTGTTTTAAAGTAGGCAACCCACTATACATTTTTAGAATAAATCAATCCAGGGTCGGGTTGTGTGCTTTGAAATTGGTTTTAAAAATATTTTAATAATTTAAAGCTTAATCAGATTCGCCTTCTTATAAAATATTGAAATATTATTTTATAAGTTTATAAAATATTGTATAATAATTATAAATTATTCTAAAACTATTTTATTTTCATTAATATTGAAAACTCTCTACTTTACATTTATGTAAACAAATAAGTTGTTTAAATAAATTAAGTAAGTAATATTGAATTTCAACTTTACATTTAAAAATAAACTTCTCATAGGCGGGTTTAAAGAAGTCCAGAGGCGGGTTAAGTATTCTAAATTTAAGTAGAAATATGAAAATTTTGAAAAAAAATCATACCTGATGCTATTACTCCGTGAAAGTCGTGATGGTGAATCTCGCAACAATCTCGCATGCGTTAAACTACCACGATGTCCAGGAAGACTGGTTAAACTCTCCATACTGTCGGTTTCGGAAAGTCTAGGTGCCACCGAATACGTATTACTAAAATAAATTACATTTGTTAGCAAAAATAAGACCTTAAATCTCGTTTATATTACCTGTGCCGGAGCCATGGAGCGTAAGGACTTCCTGCCTCCACCGCCTGTGTATCACTCAGGGAGCCATCACTAGCTTTCGGCGGACGTTGACGCAGCATTAAGCTATACTCTTGAGCGGCGCCTTTTGGCAAACTTTGCGAACCCATGAGACGCTCGCGCACGGATTGACTGAGTTGCGTGGCCGCGTTGCCCGTCAGTGAGTAGCTCTTAAACTGCGGCGCTTCTGAAATTGGGTTAGATTCGGTTATGCTTGGCAAGGCAAACTACCCACGTCTTCGTGGAATTATACAGTGGCAAATTGCAGCAAATGTAGAAACTGCAACTACAGAAGCAAAAGCAGAGGCAGAAGGTGTGACGCGTTAAATTGCATTTTCCCTCCGCGTATTGCCATTTGCGAGTAAAAGTTGTTTAGTTACTTGTCACGTGAATTACAGCGTAAAACAAGTAGTAAACTACGTTAAAGTAATTAATATTCAAGCTAGAGATGTTGAAATAGTGAGTTATATGTGTATAGGTGGGAATAGTAATGTTTCTTGGAGTTTAGAAATATGTGTGGGTTTTAATGTCTGCAACTTTTTATGCTTGTCTTAAAATTGTGGTAATCGCATCAATCAACCAGATAAGTTTACGTTTGTTAGTAAAATCAAGTCCAAATCGACATCCAAACTTGTTGGAGGTAACTAAATTTCGAAAAAATTAAGGTTAAAAATATATGTGTAGGTTTAATATAGGCAACCCATTATACACATTCGAAAAAGTAAGCATATCCAAGGGCAGGTTATCTACTTAGGAAATATTATTAACAATACAAAAGTGATGACGTAGGTGCTATGTTTGTGATTCAAATTTAGAGGTTTAAAAATTTAAAATCATGAAAAATGTTTGAACTTTTCAAATGTTGAAAGCAAAAGGTAAAAACTTACTATGCGGCTGTAAATCACTGGAACAAGTTTGCGTCCCACCCGAAACTTTGACTTTGGTACGCGGCACGGCGGAAACTTGAGCAGTTTTCCCATTTCCATTCGCCAGCAGCGTGGACGGGGGGGAGCCCATCCCGTTCACACCTCCACCTCCACCACCGCCACCGCCAATTCCGCCCCCGTTGGCAACATGATGTCCATTAGTCGGTGCGGTCGTGGACGTACTTGTCGACGTACTGCTGCGTTTGACATAGCCGAAACTCGGCGGTACGCCACGCACCTTTTTGTCTTTCGAACTGCCACCCCCGCTGCCGCCACCACCGCCGTTCGTTGGTCCATTCACACCGCCGCCACCGCTGCCAGAGGAGCCGTGCGGGCTGCTGCGGCGTTCGCGGTCGCGGCGAGCGCTCGTCGGGCTGGATGGGGCCGGCGGTGGCGGCGGTGGGCTGCCCACGCCCGGTGAGTCCGTATAGCGCTTCCATTGCTGGCCCGATGCGCTCGAATGGTGTTTGTCGGGCGGCGGGAATTGCGCGGCGACGACGACGGCGGCGCCATTGCTGCGCTGATGCTGCCCGCGATGCTGACGCGGCCCCGTCGGTGGCGGTGGCGGATCGTCGACGGCGGTGAGGGGCGCCGCCGGCCGACTACGCCGCCCACCGCCACCCGCCACCGCCGTTTGCTCGGCGAGCACGGTGAGGCTGGGCGAAATACGTGGTGCTCTGGAATGCAAACATAATTTAAGTAAATACATTCATCTTGTAATTTTAACAATGTAATTAATGTTTCATTTATTTAACCAAATTATATGTGGATATAACCGTTATAATATTGCAAGATTTTAACGTAATATTTCTCCATTTTTTTAATTAAATGATTTTTATCTTTAAATTTCTCGAAAGAAGAATAGAATGACTTATTACTTTCTAAAATAAACAGTGTTTTTATGTTTTATTAAGACAATGATAAGATATCTTAATTTATGCATAAAAATGTGAAACTTTCTGTTATATAAGCTATGATATCAAAACATTTAAAATGTGGTATTATTTTTGAAGTAGACCACCCGCCCCTGGATTATTAAAATTTATAGGTGTAAAGTGGATTGCATACTTATAATTTCAAACATAGATTTTTAAACTTTCAAACTTCTAGAAAACATCAAAATCATTCACAAATTATATTTACAATAACGAAGAATGTTTGTGAGATATATAAGTTGAAAAAGATGAGGTTAGATTTTTGCATATTGGTATTCTATTGCGACTGTATATTTACCTGAGAAATACTCATTGTTATTATAAATATAATTTATGAATATATTTTTGATTTTTTCAAGAAGTTTCAAAATTTAAAAAAAAGTTTGAAGTAAAAATATTGGCAACCCACCATACACGAAATTATTTCTAAAATTCAGGGCCGGGTTGTCTTTATGAATATAAAAAATATATAATAAACATAAACGTATACTAAGCATAAAAATACATCAATTTATATGTCGCCTATAATTATTTGTAATCTTAGTTTACAAACGTACTCGTACTCAATTCAATTTAAAATTAGTAAAAGCTAGACTGAAAGCAGGATAAAACTGAATATAATCATATCTAATAGAAAAAATCAAAACAAGATAAAATGTGTTTTCCATTAAAACTGAGACAATAAACAGCGAAAATGTTACGAGTGGGAAAGTTAACGAGAGCGAGGTGCGAAATAAAGACAAACAAAAGGCAACATGTTGAAAAGCCTGTTGAAACATGCTCCACATAGATAGGCCTCCCTGGCGGCAGTGTGGCGCAGGGATAGAAAAGAATGGATGGCGACTAACATAAACAACAACCACTGACGCCTTCGTCGAGTCGCCGCCACGCCACCGCCAACCACCAGGGAGATGATGAAATGGGTTTTCTTATCATCTCCCCAGCACACAAAGCACAGTTGAAATGAAGCGAAATGGGGCAAACGACCTCGTCCGATTAATAGTGAAACACTTCTAATTTACATACCATTAGTTCATAGCATTAAAAAAACCTATTACTTATCAAGTTTGTTGATGTTCGTTAATTTACTTATAACTGTGAACAGTTAGGTGTTGCGTTTAAGATAGTTTCAAGAACGTTACTTGAAAATCAGGAAATTCAATTTGAACACATGGTATGTAAATGTGAATGTTGTGTAGGTGAATGGGAGAACTTTAAGGGAGAATATGAATGTGCGTTAATTAGATGTATTTAGCGGGGCTCTTCTGTTAATTTAATTGCAAATTTCGCCATTTTGTGTGTTCCCCTTGGATATTAAGGGAATAAATTAGGAATTAATTGCTTAGAATCAGTAATGTTAATTTAATTTCCATCTTACAGGCGATTAAATGTAATTTTAAGGACAAACAGTTTTTAAAATGTTCTTCGTGGGGGGCTTCTATAAATTGAGGACCTCACGCAGTGATAATGGGAATAATGATAAATATACTGCTATACGTCCTAACGTTTGAGATTCTAGTCAAATTTGACCCCCTTACTTTGAGAACCTCTGGTTGAAAACAATGTTTTTAGGTTATATTAAATATGAACCAGGTTAGAATGTTTTAACGTAAATTCTGTGATTGGTATGCAGAGGCTATAATAAATTTACCTTGAAAACATTTTTTCAGAGACATAACCTTAAATCAGACCACTGCCAAGATTGTAAAAACAAATTTAATGTTATATTTGTGAAATAATTTTAAATGAATATAACCTTCATTTTTATTAAAAATGTAACACCAAAAAGGGCATTCGGTTTTATAATATTTTATATTCAAATTGTAATTATTAAAAATGTAGACAGCTCTCTATACATCCATTAGTAAATAACTCCAGGAGGGTATTGTTTTATTGGAAAATATTAGCAATTGAAATCCAGAGTCTATAATCAAGTTCTTCTTAACTTTTTACTGACATTTTATATAATCTAATTAGTATTCGTTATCTAAAATAACTTAATATGATTCTACGTGTAATCTAAACGAGCAGAAGTTAATTTGAAAAAAGTTAACCTGAAAAACGACAAGCAGTGTCCATAATAAGGTTCCTATTGAAAACTTAGACAACCCACTATACCTCTGTATCTTTTAATAAATAAATTCAGGGGCAGGTTGTCCTTCTTCGAAAAAATTAAAAATGGACTTGCAGAGTCCAGAATCAAGATTTTATAAAATTTTTACTGATATTTTATAGAATAATGGGAAAATGCGGAATGTTGAATCAAAATAGCTTTGTTATTATGCATGTTCCCTGCATGTAGCACTAAATATGGGCCAACAATTGTCTATTAACGAATTTTTAACAATTTTGAAGTCACATAACCTTAAAATGAACGGTTTATTAACCTTGCTATATCTTAGCAACCACTAAAAGGGGACGAATAAAGTATCTTCCCGATAATATTCAACATTATACTTTGAAATTTATACAATTATGGATAGAAAAGAAGATAACATACCAAAAATCAATCAAAATGTTCCCGTTGATGTCTTACGTCTCGAAGTCCACCACAATATTCATTAGCCACTAACTAGATTACCGTACAAACACAATTTGCAAGTCAATCGTGAATAAACAAAAGAAGGTCGCACAAATACGGCCACATCCTCTTTACACCGCGCGTATAACGCAACCTAACCTGTTTCTGCAACAACCGTGCAGCTGTGCTTAGTATGCAAATTTCGTTGGTTGTCGTAGCGTTGGTTGCCGACACTCTCGGTGTGATAGCACTCAACGTTTTGGTGGGTGGGTTATCAACACTTGTTTGCGTTGTTTATTGCAAGAATCACTTTGTGTCCCTGAATTGTGGCACTAGACGCGTCGTGTTTTCGTTGCGCTCGCTTTCGGGGGGTGGCGTATACGCTGACTTGCATCGGCGGACGAGGCGAATATGCGAAACAGGCGCGCGCGAGAGAAGAGCGCTACCGGAGGGGACGGCTGATATATATGCGCGTATACGACGACAATACACACGAAGCAAAACGCGCGCGCGGGCGCACACACAAACAGTCGCTGTTCGACTGCTCGCGGCTGTGCGCGAATCGATGAGGGGGCGCATGTACCCTAAGTACACAATCCACGGATTATTGCACCCGCGCTAGACGCCTGCCGATGCCAGCCGAATGACAGCCGAGCGCTCGCGAAGTTCGTGATTGTTCGAAGCAGTTCGAAGGCTGACTGACTCATACGGCAATTCGACGCACGTATTTACCACGGGCAACATAACCACACTTTAGGGCTCTTCACCGGAAAAAAAGAATAGCTCTTTAATCAGTTTTAGCAAGTTTTTACGGTTTTAATTACATTTGTTTCAGAGTTTCTTCTGCTTTTTTAAATCAAATGAAAGACTCCGAAGTTAAAGACTTTTGTAGCAGACATAGCACGAATATATACGTCCTAACAATTTAGACGAAATATTTTAAAATAAATCATTCACAAATATATATTTATCAGTCATATATTTGACAAAAAAATGTTACGTGGGCATGACGTATATATACGTCCTTCATATATACGAGTTGTAGAGAAATATATCATGTCTTTAATTTCTAACCAAAAAATATACTTCAAGCTACGAAAACTTGTTAAATGTATGTGACGTATAAATACGTCCTATCAATTTATACGAATATTTTTAAAACTCTAAGAAATTGTGTTCCAAGACGTGTAAAGCACCAAAAAATGTCCTCTTAAATGTCTCTCATATTTGCGAATAAATCATGCCAATAATGTTTATTAAATTCCCTAAAATGTGTCGTAAAATAAATTCTATTTGAAACGAAAATATTTTATGAAGAAAAAAAGAATTGTTAAACATCTTTTAAGCAAATAGCAATTAGTACCAAATACTGCCAACAGAAAGCGCCACAATGAACGAGATTCCCTTAAAAATTACGAACTAAAATATTTAAAAACGTAATAACTAGAAATATCTTTGTTTTCTACCTAAAAAATGACTATTTTTAGGCACAATTACATCCAATTTCGTTTTTTCCTATTTTAGTTGCCTATATTTTATTTCTTTTCACGCGTATTTGCACAACCAACAAAACGATAAAAAACAGAAAGTGGACGATTATGTTGTCGGGTCACGTGTATAACACACCCGTGTACGTCGCGTCCCCAACATCTACGGATATCGCCCGCAAACGATGCATAGTTCCTGTCACAAACAGTGCACCAACATAATACTGCCCTCCTGCCGGTTTTCCTGCTGCATACTCCACTATAACGGAGTTAGCAGTGTGAGTGTACAATGCACAATCATATTCCATGGTGAACTCGAGCATGTCTAATGCGTTTTTCTCCCTTTTTGTCAATTTTTAACACATACTATTCAGTATATTTTCACTTAAAAAATATTCATAAAAATTAAGCCATATGTGTTTCGTTGTTACAAGTTTCCGCACATTACAGGTCAATCCATAAAGATAAATATATGTTCTGTAAGTCAGAAAAGTAAAAAACCAAAGAAGTGTAGTTTTATCAGAACGTGTTGTGCTAAAATTGACAACAAAACAAAATTAACAGATTTAAAAAGGGAAAGGGAAAGAAATTAAAAGGGAAAGGGGATGGGAGCTCGGTACTACCTTGACCATATATGGCGACGTCCATGACTTACCCGTATAAAGTGTTCCGTTAAACATAAACAATTTACATTACATAAGTCTGGTAAACCTGGAAAATTTTCAGTTGTGGACTCCGTATTTTGAAGATTCCGAATATGACAGCTATGTAGTGAAACCATATAATTAAAATACGTCTAACCTAACATTCTGATTTTACCCTTACCCTTGTAAATTTGCAAAAATGACTAATTTTTAATGATGCCATACGTAGCACCTTAAAGAACTCTCTTATTTTCTTGCAACTTTTAATACATTATCTCTTTATTTCACCCTATCTCTTATCTGTACCGCTTCGATCATTATTTATTTTCATCAGCATATTCCACCCCGAATTTCCAATAATTTTTGTTTGGAGGCATCTGGAGGCACCCTCTTCTAGTTTCGGGAAAAATGGAGTGTATATTTCCTCTTATGGACAGATGCATTGAGAATTTCAAACTTTAATTTACTTTTTACGACACTTGCACCGAAGGAAACAATTGGGGCTTGCAAAATTGATACAAATTTTGGTCACATAAACAACATATGTAAAGGAGAAGAGGCACTCTCGATTTTTTTTTCTTATGGATATCTAATAAAAAAATCTGGAATTTTTGACTAACTTCACAGCGGTCTTTAACCTTAATATGTCTTCTGTCAATTCAGTCCAACAGTGATATATCTACCAGTAATCTGTACAAATGTAATGTTATTTGAAAAATGACAAGACGAAATCCAACGTAAAGGAGGCAAAAATAACATCCAAATATTTGTCTTCAAATATTATTCCCCCGTGATCTTGCTTGATCGAGATCCCTACCAATCTTGGAGTGTAGGTGCACAGCTGTGAGCAAACATTTCAAACCGCTTTGATCTATGTTCGGAGGACACGACAACCTCCTTCCAAACATGAAAATAATTCCAAATCAAATACCATCGCCCCCGGACTCGGAATTAAAAGTGTTTATTTTTATAGGCTGGGCGAGAGGTTAGTGAATTGACATTTTGATAAATGCATTATCTTGCATTTTTCTTATTCTTTTTTTCTATCGAAGGGGAGTTAGTAGGAGGAAGGGAGCCAAACGGTGGCTTAGCGTCAATTTATTGGAAGTAAATAAAAGATAGATATTCTGTCACTTGCACCCTAACAATAAGTCTTTTGGGAAATTGGTTAGAAAAGGTTAGACTACGTTTATTTGGTTTAAAATCTGGCTATTTTTAGGTTTATTTTTTTAATATAATCGAATGATTCGGCCGTCGGAGTTTGGTAAAACATGATATTAAATGTTGGTGAATGAATTATGGTA
>JAODAC010043515.1:0-11295 GCA_027575185.1 Mimaenictus wilsoni | reverse complement strand
ATATAGTATAACGATCGTATGACGTGTTGCCTTGACGAACCGTAAATATGTAAACAATGTTTAGCAATAAAAAATACAAGAGAAAATAAAGATGTATTGGTAACAATATTTATTATTTAAAAAAAATAATGAAAACACTAATAACATCTTTCAAAATACATTTACTAACAAATATAAACAAAATATAAATAGGTTATAACATTTTGCAACAAATATCAAGGTGAACTCGAAACATAATCGTACAGTGCCAGAACATTCTGCTTTATTGAAAGGCTGCAAGTAATTAGTAATTTATTAAAAATGGCATTTATTATTTTAGCGGTCGTCGAAAACCGTCGTGTATCAAACGTGATGCGACACACAAATTGTAACGAATTGCAATGTCTTTGCCCGTAGTTCTACGCCCAAAAAATTTAACATTGCATA
Source organism: Mimaenictus wilsoni (assembly GCA_027575185.1). Taxonomy (NCBI): domain Eukaryota; kingdom Metazoa; phylum Arthropoda; class Insecta; order Coleoptera; family Staphylinidae; genus Mimaenictus; species Mimaenictus wilsoni. The sequence goes on along the minus strand of JAODAC010043515.1, from coordinate 10,869 downwards.
ACTTACCCTCACCGATTCAGATCACATTATTTCATTCAAATGCGTAAGAAAACATTCGTAATTATGCCCGAAACCTAGCTGTGCAAACGTGGAATACAACCACGTTGGCAGGCATTTAAAAAGAATACCTGCCTATACGCATTAATACTCTCATTATTATTATTACGTTCTAGGTTTGAAACATAATCGCGCAGTGGCGGCGTTCAAGCGAAAGCAATCTTATCATTAAATACTCGAAAATGCGACAAACATTAAATCATTACAGATTTTATAACTTGCTTTCACCGATTTGCATTGTATTGCATTCTTGGTATGCTACGGATTTTGTAAACATATATATATATGTACCACGCCGTCACCGATATAACGCAAATTGCAAATTGACTCAACGTATCGCTCATTGAGCGTTAGTTAGGTGTACTATAAGTACTTATTGTTATAGTCTTTTTTTCATTTGTTATCTACGCAGATAAGAAGAAGGTAGTAGAAGTCGATTTTAAGAAATATTTTGTTAAAGTTAAAGCTTTGAATCGTCGTCTGTCTGATTGTGGGACATCGTATAATTGGCATTTGGATCGAAATTACTGCAGATTTGCAGCGCGAGTACGTGTACGGACATTCCAAATGTTCGGTAGCGTTTGTATCAATAACAACATTCCATCCGAAAAAGATTACAAATCAGTGACAAACATTGAAACAATCTTTGGTATCGCAAAACTTTCAAATGTCATCAGTAACATATATAATAAATACTTCACCCCAAATTCGCTAAATATTTCAAAATAATTTTGATACAAACGTTTCATCTCTCTTCCGCCTACAACTGAAATGAGAATTACTTTAAGTTTTGACGAGATACAATGTTGCTTTTTGGCATTTCGGACGAGATCTATTTAATTCGGGGATTCCTGGGTAAGTTTGGCGACCCAAAATCAACTTAGGAGGAACTCAAATGCATGTTATTGGTCGAGAATATTCAAAATGTTCTGATAAATTACTTTTGCAACTTTTAAAGACAAATGGTTCAATTAACATAAAGCTAAAAATGTCTAAATGACTGTGAAGAAATTTGAAGACGCCAGAAAAATAGTAAAATGGGTCGATATTCGTTAGTTTAGAAACCCCGATCTACGCGAATCGAACAGATTATTGAAAATATTGATGGTTCTTACTTGATGATGTTGAACGCGCGAACTGAAACGTTTGGTATCCGTTGTGTGCCGTTGCATGCAAGTGTGTCCTTGTGTGTGTGTGTGTGTGTGAGTTGCAGGACTCCTGCGGAGCGTATTTACGCGGCTGGAACGACGAGCGTCCGCCGTCGATCACCGTACGTCCGCAGCAGCAGTAATTGTCATCTCACGGCGGAGGTGGCATTGTGGGCAGCGGCAGCGTCGGCGGGTGCAGCGCGTCCGCGTGCCGCCTCCACGTACGCTTCGATGCGCTTAATCATCAGCGAGAGTTTGCCGGTGACTCGGTCAACGTGCTCGACCGTCTCCGTCATCGCGCTAATGCTGGCGCCGTAGTCGACGATGCGTAGATGCTTCTGGTGGTTGTCGTAGAGCGTCTTCAGCTGCACGACCACGCCGGCGGCGAACACGAAGCCGACGACGACGAGCAGCGGGCTAGACTGCCAGGCGCGCAGGCGATAGCACCACATCGGTCGGCGGCGGCTGGCGGGCGGCAGCGGTGGTGGCGTGGTGCATGTCGGCGCTCTACGAGTGTTTGCAAAGTAGGTAAACGTTGAATCGCTGCGGTGCAGCGCATACATCAAGTATTATGGCGAGGAAAATGCATCGAATACCTTCCAAGGGGTGCAGTGGTGACGGCTTTCGGCGTTATGCTCGGTGACGCGATGCCTCACACACTGTGCAAACGCACATCGTCGAGGGCGGCGACGATTTCGTAGTGGTTGGTCCTCAACGGGCTAAGTTCGGCGCACGACTGCATGACCGCAGTGGTTTGACTCGCGCTGCTGCGGCGCAGAACGTCGTAGTTATATAATTTCAGCAGCTGACAAGGACCCAAATGTGTGGGCAGCGCCACTAGCGCAAACCAATTAAGCGCATAGCATTATTTCGGCAAGTACCGATCAGTATTTCAGAATATAGAAATTATTCTGTAACCAACAGAAAAACCAGAATTCACTAACCTAAAACTTCTGGAATTTCCTGAATTTTTCGGCGTTTAGATCGCAAAGTCGATAGATTATAAAAATACGTAGCATATAAAAAGTAATTTCAGACTAATTATAACAGGTTCCGTTATGAGTAGATTTCACTGTGGAATTCCATGATCATTATATCGATTTTTAAATGTTTTGATAAAGTGGCAAAGTTATAACCCAAAGAGTTATTTATTGATTAATTTATTCATTAACAAATTTTCAAATGCCTCTTTCTCATACGTATGCTTTTCAAATCAGTAATTCATTCGATAATTCTATTCGTTGTGATTGGCTTTTTTTCGATTCGTAGTTTTTGAGCATAATAAAACGACTATTTCCATGTAAATCGCTGCGTTACTTTGAAACCTTCACCGTACTGTCAAAATTGATATTTTCCCAATCTATGATTTCAAAGATAAGACATATTTTAGTCAACTTTTTTTTTCACGCCACTGGTTGCCGTTTTGAACTTTTTTGTAACTCGAGTCGGCTCCGGTACTCTAAATACTTAAAATTTAAAGTTAGAAGAGGGGGAGGGGTGACAAAAATGTATTTCAGTACGCGTTGTGCTAAAATCGTTAAAATATGTCAAAAATAAATGGTTAGTGTTGAAAGTATTCAGAATTATTCTGAAGGTGCCGAAATACTTATCAATAAATAAGTCAATTTGTAAAACAGGTAAATGTAAATTTAATCTATATAGTGCAATTATGCGTTCATTTATGATAGATGATAAGGCTCAGCTATATCGGCAATTATTTTTTGAGCTGATTCTGTAGAATTGAAATCTATTAAAAACCCAAACCAGACCACTTTAGACGAACTCTTCTAATGGTCACAATTTGCTTTTCATTTCGTAGGTTCGAATTTTCCCTGCGGGAAACTTTTTTAAAATAAGAATAATATATTTAACTAATAATTATATAACAATAACTAACACTATGTAAAAATTATATACATACAAAATATACATAATTAAGCACTATTTTGGACCATTTGGGCAAGATGCTGAATGATATTCATCAAAAACATTTAAAGCACCAATTGATTCTGCATGTTGCACATTTTATAAAAGCAGCATTTTTACCGTGGCTATGTTGGGAAATTATTCGGTTCTCTTAATTTCACCATATGAATGATTGCTCCCTTCAATGTAATTAATTTCTTCGATGTGATTCCATTTCATCTATGCTTGTTGAATTTATCACAGAAGTTTTCGTACGCATGCAAGTACTTCTCTCTGATTACTATAATTTAATAACACATGGAACATAACACCATTCTTTCAACTTTCTGAAGAAAGATATATAACATTATATTATTTCGTGTTATTTGTTATTATATAAATATTTTTTAAATATAAAATTTTTATATAAAAAAAGTTCGCCGCCAGCAAAGATTGTGGACCACAATCAAGCAGGCAGACACGCTAACCACTGCACCACGAAGTCGATGCGTCATTTCATTCAATTCCGTGATGGACAATTGAAATACTCTCCTTGTTAGGCTTGAGTAAGCGGAATCCTCTGCGTGGGCGATGTACAGTCTCAAGTAAAGTCTAGATATTAAATTAAGAATTATAGGCTGATGTGATGTCTAATAAAAGTTAAATTATTAACCTTTACTGCAAATTTCAGATTACCTGAGATATGAATTGCAATCGTTTCCTGTTTTTGTTGTTGGACCTGGCGCACTAAAATAGGCACATTTTTATATAAATTTCTTTTTATTTTCGGGCATTATTATAAAATGTTATATGAAATCAATGTTACCTCGAATGTGGCATTTACCAGTGAATCATTAACGAAGTCGACTATACGATAATCGTTACATTATTGCCTATTACAGATGTAAATGAAATTAACAAACAAACAAAAAACATATATTGCTAACTTTATAAGTATGCAATCAAAGCCCATAATATAAATCGCAATACGAGAAGTGTATATACATAAAATTATTTAAAAAGTTCATTGCATTCGACCGTCGTTCGAATATATCTAAACGATGACATTGTCACGATCTTATTTAAATAAATTGTTTAAATCTCCATATTTGTTTGGTTCACGTGTTAATGACTAAATAAATTTACCTAGCAACGAGTAGCATTCGTCCATGAATCGTTACGTTAAAATCAACGTGGCGGCGAACGAATAGATTGAATGCATTCGTATGCATGATTGCAGTTTATAAATAAATACGCGTGAAAATTGCGTTCGTTAGGTGTTGCCGCAAAAGAAAAACGGAATGGCTAGTCCAAGTCGGTGCTTTCGACGGGCTTTTTCTTGCTGGAAGAAGGTCCAAACGGGCCGCTTGCGGCAATCGCCTCGTCGTCGCTGTCCTCGTCCAAGCCGCTGAAGAACGATTGCAGAAAATTGCCAAAGAGCCGATTGCCCGCTTGTGCCGGCGGCTTCACATCGAAGAATATCTGTCCGATCTTGTCGAGATACTGCTTGTAGCAGGGATCGCGCTTAATCGACGCCTCGTATTGCTGGCAGAGGACGACGAACGCAGCCAGCTTCTTATTCTCGATGGCTTTGAGAAGGAACCAGACGAAGTTCAGCAGAGGTAGCAGGTACGGTGGGCCGGCGCGCTTTATGCTCGGATGCGATTGCGTGTAGGAGGCGAACGTCAACGTGGCGGTACGCTCGTTGCGCAGGCAGAGGTATTGGAGGACGGTCTGCGCGATGAACAGATCCACTTCGTTGCTGTACCCCTGCGACGTCTGGAATTCAATCAGCAGTTTGGCGCAACCGTGGCCATCCTTGGAGTGCAGGTAATGGTAGCGCGCTTGCTGATAGTTCTTTTCATTCCAATAGATTTGTGCAACATTCTACGCAAGGCGAGAGCAGACAATGCATTCGCAGCTTATGTGCCAAGGTTTACATTACCTGGTGTAACAGTGGATGGCCATGCAGTGAATCTGAGGATGACCAGCGTGTGGAATTCATTAAGAATGTATCACGTTCAGGTGTATTGCTCCGAATCTTCGCAAATATTTCACAGAGTTTCGGCGCCCATGTCTTGTAGTCTTTGTTATTGGCTTGTGTGAGCACTTCCACCAGGAGAATGCCGAGATCTGCGCCACTAATATGCTGGAGAACAACAAAAACAAGCTCATAATACAGAATTACTCGAAATGGTATAATAATATACTACACCTGATCGTGATCCAAAAATAATATAGCTCCGTTGTAAAGCATATCCATTAATTCCGTGTATTTTTCTTGTCCTAGATACCTGCAAACGCTCGTCGAATATAAATCAAGTCGTACGCTGTTGGCACAATCACCACACTCACCGAAAGTACATTGTTCGGTACATTTGGTGCGCCTCGTAGTACTTGCCGTTCTTCACGGAAGCCTCCAGTTTCTCCAGGACGCGGGAGACGCCACGTGCGTTCGCCTGCGAAGCCATCACCAGGGTGCGCGTCTTTCTGGCCGCAGGTAAGCGCTAATATTTTCCCGTGAAACGCTCGGCCGCAACTTAACTACGTCGCTCATACACTACGCACCACACAGTCACGAATTTGATCAACCTCGTTTGCACATCGAAACGCGCCTATCGTCCGCCAGCGTGCACGATCGCGACAGGCTCCCGCAGCCAAGCACTGCCCAAAACACAAATTTACTCATTTTAGTGTTTTCTCTCCCACTTGGCGACCTGCTAACGTGTCTGCGCACTAGAAACATTCAGCAGTCCTGCGACGATTGCACACGCGCACGAAGTTGACGTCGTAACGTGCGCAATCAAGCTCGAAGTTCCACGAGCGAGTACGACAAAATAGCATTTGCGCAAAATAAACGTAAACGACTTTGGTTGAATGATAAACTAGTGGGCGAGACGTGAATTAGAAAATTCCAAAAATATTTTTTTCACAATCTGAGTTTAAACTCATAATCACAGCGAGTTCATAAATCCGCGCTTCAAAACCTAATATTTTTGGGTTACGCAAAAAAGGAAATTAGGTTAGGAACTGTAAAGTTTATTACAAATGATTTGCAACATTAAACCGTAGCTATAGGGAATATATGAAAGATTTACTTACCTATAGTTATCATCATAGAATAACCCTTATTAAAGTATTTTCACGCTGAATCGATTGATGCATAATTTATAATCCTAGCAATACAGGAAATATGAAAAAAAACTAAAACTCGACCAGTCGAGGGCGGTCCTCTTAAGAGGACCCTATGCAATAATAAACCAACATTTAGGCGTAAATGGGTGTAACAAAACAAACCTTATTTAATGAGTAATCCGTCCGTACAAGAATAGACATTCTATAACAGGTAGAATAGAAAATATTTTAGAACGAAGTTTGAATTTAGTTCTGCATTTTACCGCTACGTGGTACCGGTCGCGTAGGGCCCTCTTAACCGCTTGCACTACCATTTACTTCCGAGTGAGTAATAAGTGTAGGCGCACATCGAGCCAATCGTAAAAGTGACGGGCATTGCCCGTGGTTCGTGGCGTCGCGACACTCGCGGTTTGAAATTTACCCCATCCATAGGCCTCGGACAAGGCTCCATATACTTATTGCACGTATTACAAACAGCGCTACAAGCCGACACGCGCGCCCTCACAGTTCGCGAGGTTTATGAGTCATTTTTAATATTGCCTCGTGTATAAGTGGAAGAGTGAGACGAACTGGGCTCGTCAAAGTAGGGCAAGCGGTTGATAATACCAATTGGAGATCTTTTGGAAGCAGTGAGAGGGTGCTGCAATCGCTGTGGTCTTAGATACGGTGGTTTATTTAAAACTTTAGTTTGCATGGTTTGCTTTTTAATGCGTAGAAAATACATTTGTTCTGGTCCTGCAGTAACACCCTCGTGAGTTATCAAATTATATAATGCAACGAATACTAGTAGCCAGTTATGTGTTTCGGAGATATACTCATTTAATTTTTCCTTGTTTCTCTTTAAAGCTTCAACGAAATCTTACAAATAAAGCTCCCTTTGGTGTAACCCGAATATTTACATTTATAAAACCATACCATATACCATACTCATAAAGGAGTATCGTATCGATGCGAGCGCCCTCGCACTTCGCTTCCCAAACCGCGTCACTTTTTGCAATAGGCTGCACATATGTCTTATGATTTAGTACAGATGGTTATCACATAATTTATACCTACAACCCGATTTCAAACTCATGTCTAGTTCATAAACCCAAGTTTCAAAACCTTTTTAGCTTTTGTAACTCGAGTCAATGAACGCTAAACCCCGGCTCTAGGCACCAGTTTAACCTGTGACGGCTTATCTATTAGGCACGTACATAATGGTCCCGGGTCCCCCGCCGAATATAATTTTACGAATTATCATATAAAAACTAATTACACAGAGCAATTTTTAAAACAAATTGCATTGGTTTCAGTATGAAATGAATAAATTGGAGTCATGTAAGATCAAACATATTGAAAGTAAGCAGAAAAAAAAGTATCCGTTGTAAGTCTAAATATTATAAGTCAATTATACAAATATAATAAATATAAATTTGAAATATTTGGTTCGTTTGGTAACTTATTCGTTCGTTGAAATTTGAATTAACGATTTGAATAGGCTAATAGGCCGAGATCGCAGGCGGCGCGTAACGTAAAACAACTGCAGTTGCCATAGCTATCCTAAATAATCAGGAGCGCACGCTTGAAAAACGGAGGATGAGATTGGCATAAGATAGCACTGCCCGATGCAGCGGACTCGCATATCATGCGCCGGCGTCAACGTGTTAAGTTTCTATTTCTTTGAGATAGCACATATTAATAAATACTTCTTGAAGTAAGCGTGAGCCAATCATTTGGAGCACGCTCGTAGAAGCTACTAATTAAAACAGGCACTTTTGTTTTTAGTCATCTTAGCCTCCTTCTATTAAGATTTTTACATTAAGACAATGGAAGTAAAAGTGCGTCAAAATCGTGAGGAGCTGTATTTAACAAGCAACTTATGAAATGTACCAACGCACGCCGTCATTGCCTCCTTTTATTAATATTTGTGCAATAAGGAAATGTTGGTACATTTTGTAAAACATACGAAAATGTAGCGAACGACTCTCGGGTGTAGACGGATATTGGTGTACTTGCCACCGACGCGTGGCAAAAAAGATCGTTGTTTCCACCGATGCATGTCATATATTCAAAGCAAACTACTGACCAAAAATCAGCGAACATTTGCAGATTTCCGTTAATAAGCAGATGGTTAGTGATTTTAAAACTTCTAGCAAACGACAAGCCACAAATGTAAAAATGAAAGATAAATGTACACGGTGCCGCGAGAAAGGTAACAAAAAGGTGCAAAAGTATTGTCATATAATTTTTTTACAAAGTTTACAAGTAGATTTATTAGTAATCCAATGTTAATGACAACAAAAAAATTGTTTCTATTCGATTAGAATCAGTAGCTTGAAATATGTTCAATTGTAGACAAAGAAGTAACGCAAAGGGAGCCGAAAGCGTTATGCGTTTCGGCGCTGCCACAACGATTTGGCAGGAACATGCGTAGACTTGAGAAAAACAAAAACCGTGGATATGTCCATTGTACCGCGGCAAAACTCTTCAAAGCTTCATGTTTGAAAGAAAATTAGGAAGTGACGCGATTGCTTTGTCATCCACATTTGGTCGGGCTGCTTCCGGGCTAAAAACACACGAAACGTATTAAATAAAAATGAGTAATCGACGAATTAAAAAAGAGAGAAGCGCGCAATACAAACATCTAACCACCGTGACATTTAATGGATAAAATAATCAAATGGGACGATTGGTTGATAGGTTATTATTTTATATGTTACGCATTTGCTCTTCCAACAAATCCACGCATTATACAGAGGTCAACGAAAGCTCAATGCTTTACTCATTCCGTACCTGCAGGTATGCACGGACAGACCGCACGGGACGTTCAGTAGGAAGAAAGTCTGCAAACATAAGAAGGAACATTGGGATAGTTAATGCGAGGAACTGGGTAGAATTTACGCTCACGTGGTGGTAATGTGTTTTCCTGGAACATCCAGTATATTTAATTTTTATATAAATTTAAAATAACATTACACGCTATATTTACAAAATGAAGGAAACTAAAGTAATCTTTCGTTTTGTGAGTTCAGTTTTTTCGGATTTCTTTGTTACCCCATTTCGGCTCTGACACACGCTTATAGAGTAGACGTGCACAATAATTATACAAATCTCATACGCTCGTTGTCGCGCGGGGTGCGCAATAAAAGGAACACCACATATCCTCTCAATCGCGGCACGCAAACTAGAGATGAAGCGAATGCGTCGACTGGGAGCCTCGTGAGGAACGACGCACACATGTCATGGTTAAATGTGTAGAACAGTCTTCATAGTAATGTACTTTTTGTGTTTGTTTTGGACCGGGTCACTTCTACGCAAAGAAATCAGAAAACTCTTCGAAGTCAATTGCATTCAAAGTGAACCGATAAGAAACGCGCTCACTCTGCGGATATATCGTCAATAAATAGTGGTCCATTTATGTTGCACCCACAGAATGAATTTTGTGTGTCCTGTGTGTGTGTAAGTTGTGTGTATTTTACAATCTTACAGTTATTTATAGACTAATATATCTAGAAGATTTATGTATAGTTATCACTTAAATTAACAATAATGATACCACGATCAGTGAATGCTTTCAGCGTAATAGCTGTACTGACAGCCTCTCTTTGTTTCATGTTTTTGTTTTCTGAGTTTTTATACAAAAAAATGCATTTGCTGCTTGCAAAAAGACATTAGTAAATTTACAAACTTTTGTGTGTATGTAAGTCATCAGTCAATTATTAAGTTACCTTTCACAACTGTTTTCTTTTGAGTCGACTCCATTGCTGCGAGCAGATTTCCTGTGTTCTCATCGTCCTGAACTCTTTTCGCGTTTTGAGGAATCTATGCAATCTACACTTTTGAATTAAAAGCAATTTGTCTGAACACCGAGATAGTGCGAAATAGGCACACAATCCCACGGAATGCGTTCGTTCGAGTTTACACGCATATTTATCTAAACATTTTTTTGTTACACTACACGTGTCCTTCCTAACGAACAATCAATTCATTTAGTCAGTCGTCTTGATCGAGTCCCAGACACATGGCAAAAAAACACCGGCGAGTTGTAGTTTCGTTAGACGCCTGCCTGAATTTTTCAATTTTGTTGTGAATACGAACGTAGCACGGCATCAACTCAAGATCGTAAAACACAGTCGGAAAGACACTGTACATATACTTCAATTTGTTACATTAATATAATACTAAATCAGTTAATTATCACTAATAAGTTAACGAAAGTCAACTTAAAACATATTTAAATCTGTTCATCTCGAAGAAGTTCCACTCGTACTTCACGTTTAGTTATTTTTTTGTCTCAATGTTGTCCTAACAATTGGACAATTAATCGTTTTACTTGTCTACGATAATCTAGGGTGTTATAATGTATAAAAAATAAACGAACATCATTTTCTCTGACTGTGCCAAAATCAAACTCTACACAAAAAATCTAAATCGTGTTGATTAAATTTGTTCACAATTACCAGAGGTGTGGGCCAATTTCTGTCCGCACACAGCATCATCATCACACACAGAGTATAAACCGAAAATCAATACACTTCTCACTCGTTCCATTTTGTCTGACGCTATCTTGCAAACACTATAAATGTTTCTTTCTCTTGCTTACATCGTTCATTCAAAGTTTACAGATTGCACGCGAAATATA
>JAODAC010043504.1:0-11299 GCA_027575185.1 Mimaenictus wilsoni | reverse complement strand
GGTGCTTGATCTTCCGCTCCTAAACCCCTGTTGTTCTTCGGCTAGGGTAGTTCTTTCGGTGATCCTTTTCGCGATTACACGTGTGATCAGTTTTAGGATTGTGCTCAGAAGTGTAATGCCTCTATAGCTAACTGGGTTTGCTTTATTACCTTTTTAAAAAGGAGGATCAGGATACTCTCTTTCCACTCTTCTGGTATTGTCTGGTGTTTGAGTATGTTATTGGCTAGTACTGTTAGTTGTTCTGTTAGAGCTGGTCCGCAATATTTCAGCAGCTCGTTTGGTATACAATCTTTCTCCGCGCTTTTCCGGTTTTTTAATTTACTGAGAGCACTTATCACTTCTGAGGGATCAATGTGTGTGTTGTCATTTGTTCTTATCGGTAGATTGGCGTGGCTGGTGCCCATTGTGTTTTCAACGTTGTTGTATAGTGAAGTCAGGTACTCTTTCCATTTGGTTTCGCTGACGCAATCCGTCTGGATAAGCTCTCTTATTTCTGACCTGAAGAATGCGACTTACTTGTTCGAATATTGGGTAAAAAGTGATTTCATTTTAAGTAAGCTTAATACACGAAGCACACAACATGGGAGCTTTGATGGAGAGGGGTAGCTACCCTGGCGTATGCGCAGATTTAGCAACGCTGCCAGCATAAAATATATTTGGGATTCGAAATTCCCCAACAGCGCCGGTGACGTGAACAAATATTTTGATGGTATCATAAATTGACGAAATAAAGAAGGGCATTATTTAATACATACAATATATCAAGTGTTATTGTTTAATAAAATATTGTGGATATAAGAGCGAACCTTAGAAATAGCAGTCTTTATACCAGGTTTTTTTTGGTATAATCAGCATGAAAAGCTCTTTGGGAGCACATTAGACTTGTATTCCAAGGGTCGTCGGTTCGATACCGGTCGTGGGCTTCATATTTTCTCTTTCCGCTTTTAATTTCACTTTCGGTAAATTAATTTTATTCCTTAATTGTGTTTGTGTCTGGGATCGTTCAAACAAGCCTATCTGATGGTAGTTGTGTGAATGAGCTGGGATAAGTAATCGCAAAAGTACTTACTCTTAAATATGCAAATTCAAATTTCATTCTAAATTTGCCAAATTATATATACATACATAGATTTTTAGTTTGATAAAGATCTTTTCAGTACTATGGCGAACAAATGGCTGAAATTTAATGAAACTATGACTAAGTTATTCAACAATTTTTAAAATAAAGTGAAGACTGAATAATGGAGTTGAGATTGTACTTGAAAATGCGTTAGATTAGGCTATTGACCACTAGTCGTTGTTCGGTAAAGTAAAAAATATCAAACAGAAGTAATAATGCTGATCACACACAATTCATTTTGGCATTGCTACATCTTTAATGTTTTTTCTTTTATCAAACTCTGGTCACCTAAGTTGGTTAAAAAAAAACAACTGTACTAGTAACACTCGGAACTATTTGACTGTTTCTACTCACAATCAGAATAGAAAGTTGACATTGGCAGGCTAATCCGAATCAAAGTAAATCCCAAAGTAAAATTGGCAACGTTTATACAGGTTAAAGATGAATACAAATGTGCCTTAGCCACACAAAAGTGACAATCTCACATGCTAATAGTAAGCGCATTTATGTACACAACAAAATGTTGTGACATTCGTTTTACCTATTTTTCAGACAATTGTTTGAACCACTTTACTACTCATAATCGAACTAATAAAATAACTCGTAAATAGAAAACACAAACATTGCTTCATTTTCCATTGGCAAGTTAATATTTCACTTATTTATGGATTTAACATATTTAACTTTGATTTAATGCATTTAATGTGAATATTCCATATTTAACATGATATTTGATGAATTTAACAAAATTATAACCATCTTAACGTGACTTTTGTCATATTCACCAAGGATACACTTCATTTCAAGGGATTTATAACGCATTTAACGTAAATTTAACATATTTAACGTTATACGTAATGCATTGATCTGGGACTTAATATATTTTACGAAATATTTAATGCAATTAACGTAATATTTAATTTATTTAACTTGATATCTAACGCATTTAACGTAAATTTAATAAATGTAACTTTGATATAATATGTGTATACCATATTTAACATGGTATTTAACGAATTTTACGAATTATTAGCATCTTAACGTGATATTTATTGTATTTAGCATGGATATGATATACTTAATATGACTTCTAACGCACTTAACGTGGATTTAACATATGTAATTTTCAGAATTTGAGGACACGCACCCACACGTATTTGTTGTAAATTGCGATGCGCATTTCGGATGCAAGGCCATCTTTAGGCATATACTTCTAACGTATTTAACGTGGCTTTAACATATTTAACATGGTATCTAATGCATTTAACGCGGATATAACCTTTGTAACGTGATATTTACGGTATTTAATATGAATATAATATACTTAACGTGATATCAAACGCAATTAACATAGACTAGACATATTTAAGAATTTTACAGGGTAAAGATGAATACAAATGTGCCTTAGATACGCAGAAATGACAATCTCACATGCTAATAGTCACTGCTCTGCTGATAAGTAAGCGCATTTATGTTCACAACAAAATGTCTTAGAGTAAAAGCGAGCTAGAAAGGGCTGTACAACTTTGCAAATATGAGACATTCGTTGTACGTATTTTTCAGACAATTTTTTGAATTTCTTTAACTTCTAGGATGCTTTAAACATTAAACTTTTATGACAAGAAATCAAATATTAGCCTCAAGAATAATCACTTTACTACTCATAATTAAACTAATAAAATAACTCGTAAATAGAAAACATTATCATTTCAGTACAACTACATTTAGGTTAAGGTTAAATACATAACCTATAACCAGCATGAATGAACATTGCTCTAATTTCCATGGACAATTTAATATCGCATATAAACAGATAGTAAAATAATGAAATAATTGCATAATTGCCGTCTATTATCATAGACGCGTTTACACTGCTTTTGTTCAGCTTTGGCCAAAAGCAATTTACATATCTATTACCGTTGACTAATCATAGGTTATAGTAACACGTCCAAGTTTTGACCGGCTGCATTGCAAGCGCTCAACTGTAACCACAAATGTATGGTTATTAAGTGTTTAATGCAAATGCGATTATTGCATTAGACACATAATAACTGTAAGCACAATAACACAATGGCGCATAGCCACTGAGACATAACCTGAAATTAGTGCAATTTCAAATGTCTGCTTTCCTAAAACTCCAGCGTGTGTAATTCATGTAATCGTATGGCATTAGCTGCAAATCGCAGTGGCGTTATCAAAAGTGTAGTCTATCACGTCATGATTAATGTATTCACAAATATTTACAACTTTTCTGTTATCGTTTCATATGAGAGATAAATTTCATATGGGTAGAGATAAATGAATAACCTTAACTGTCGATCAATTCATTGATTTCAAACACACAATGTACTTATGTTTACATTGATTGAACATTTAGAACGAAGATTTAACATTCTTAACGTGATATATCAGACATTTATTGTGGATTTAACATATTTAACGTGATAAGTAATGCATTTAACGTGATATCTAACGCATTTAACGTGAATTTAATTAATTTAAATTTGATTTAATGTGGATATACATATTTAACGCATTTAACGCGGATATTACCATTTTAACGCGATATGTCTGTATATTTAACGTGGATATAATATTTTTAACGAGGATTTAACATATTTAACTTTGATTTAATGCATTAAATACGGATATACCACATTTAACATAATATCTAATGAATTTTACACGATTATAACTATCTTTAGGTGATATTTATTGTATTTACTGTGGATATACTACACTTCACAGGATTTCTAACGCATTTAACGTGGATTTAACATATTTAACGTGATATGTAATGCATTTATAGTCGATTTAATATATTTTACGCGATATTCAATGCATTTAACGTGATATCTAACGCATTTAATGTGAATTTAATAAAGTTAACTTTAATTTAATGTTGATATTTCAGATTTATCATGGTATTTAACGTATTTAACGCGGATATTACCATTTAAACGAGATATGTAATTGTATATAACGTGAATATAATAAACTTAACAAGATATCTATCACATTTAACGCGGATTTAACTTTGATCTATCGTATTTAATGAGGTTATACCATATTTAACATGGGTTTTAACGCATTTAACGGGGATATTACCATTTTAACGAGATACGTATTTATATTTAACGTGGATATAATATTCTTAACGAGGAATCTAACGCATTTAACGTGGATTTAACATATTTACCTTTGATTTAATGCATTAAATACGGATATACCACATTTAATATGGTATCTAATGAATTTTACAGGATTATAACTATCTTCAGGGGATATTTATTCTAGTTACCGTGGATATACTATACTTCACGGGATTTCTAACGCATTTAACGTGGATTTAACATATTTAACGTTATATGTAATGCATTTAACGTGAATTTAATACAGTTAACGTTAATTTAATGTTAATATTCCAGATTTAACATGATATTTAACGTATTTAACGCGGATATTGCCATTTCAACGAGATATATATTTGTATTTAACGTGGATATAATAAACTTAACAAGATATCTATCACATTTAACGCGGATTCAACATATTTAACTTTGATTGTATTTAATGAAGATATACCATATTTAACATGGGTTTTAACGCATTTAACGGGGATATTACCATTTTAACGAGATATGTATTTATATTTAAGGTGGATATAATATTCATAACGAGGTATCTAATGCATTTCAAGTGGATTTAATATTTTTAACTTTGATTTAATGCATTTAATGTTGATATGCCTTATTTAACATGACATCTAACGAATTTAACACGATTATAACTATCTTAACGTGACATTTGTCGTATTCACCATGGATATACTACACTTCCAAGCATTTCTAACGCATTTAACGTGAATCCAACATATTTAACGTAATACGTAATGCATTTATCTGGGATTTAATATATTTCACGAGATATTTAATGCAATTAAAGTAATATTTAACTTATTTAACGTGATATCTAACGCATTTAACATAAAGTTTATAAATTTAACTTTGATTTAATATGGGTATACCATATTTTACATGATATTTAACGAATTTTACCCGATTATTAGCGTCTAAACGTGATATTTATTGTATTTAACATGGATATAATATACTTAATGTGACTTCTAACGCACTTAACGTAGATTTAACATATGTAATTTTCAGAATTTGAGGACCCGCACCCACACGTATTTGTTGTAAATTGCGATTCGCATTTCGGATGCAAGGCATCCATCTTCAGGCATAAACTTCTAACGTATTTAACGTGGATTTAACATATTTAACATGGTATCTAATGCATTTAACGCGAATATAATCTTTGTAACGTGATATTTATGATATTTAATATGAATATAATATACTTAACGTGATATCAAAAAAAATTAACATATTTAAGAATTTTTTAATATATTTAACGAGGATGAACCACATTTAACATGGTATTCAACGCTTTTAACGCGGATATAACCTTTGTAAAGTTATATTTATTTTATTTATTATATTTATATTATTTAACGTGAAGGTAAAATGCTTAATTATATACAGATTTAACATCATATTAATTGTATTTAACTTGGGTAAACCACATTTAATATATCTAACAAATTTAAGCCTATTATTAGCATCTTAACGTGATATTTATTGTATTTAACTTGGATATAATATATGTGATGTGACTTCTAACGTATTTAACGTGGACTTAACATATTTAACTTTGATTTATACTATATTTAACATAATATCTAACGAATTTAACCCGATTATAATCATCTGAACATACTTATCTAACGTAGATATAACCTTTGTTACGTGATATTTTTGGCATTTAACGTGAATGTAATATACATAACCTGATATCTAACGCAGTTAACGTAGATTTGCCATATTTATCGAGATATTTAATATCTTTAACAAGGATATTCTAAATTTAACACGGTATCTAATGCATTTAATGTGGATACAACTTGTTTAACGTTATATTTATTGCATCTAACGAGAATATACTTTACTGAACGTGATATTTAATGCATTTAACGTGGCTTTATCATATTTAACTTTGATTTAATACATTAAACGTGGCTATACCATATTTAACATGGTATCTAACGAATTTAACCTGGTTTTAACCATCTTAACGTGATTTTTGTTTGACTTTCCAGGGATATACTGCACTTCATGTGATTTTTAACGCATTTAACGTGGATTTAATATATTTAACATGGTATCTTATGCGTTTAACGCAGTTATAACCTTTGTAACGTGATATTTATGGTATTTAACGTGAATATAATATACTTAACGTGATATCTGACGCATTTAACGTGGATTTCACACATTTAACATAATATGAATGTAGTTAACGTAGATACACTACATTTAACGTAATATCTAATGGACTTAACGCAGATATAAACATTTTAACCTGACATTTATTATATTTTAACGCAAATTTAACATATTTACCGTAATATTTCAAGCATTTTACATATATAACGTGATATATATTGCGTATAACAATCGAATTGCTTCAACGTAATGTTTTATAAGTAGTTATGTCTTCACGTAAATAAATTAATGAGGATTAGTGATAAATATATAAAATAAACGAAATAAGTGAAATTTAATGGTGTTTATATATTATTGCATGTTTGTATTATGGCGATTACAGTTTATGGTGATATTTGATTACATTTATGGTGGCTTAGTGGAGGCATTTACAGTAATTTGAATGTTACTGAGTATGAGGACCATGAGCTGAGGTCAGTCAGATTCTGATAGCTGCGCACTTGCTCAGTTTGTGGTGATATTCACAGTCAGTGTGTAAATTCCAGGCAAAACATCAACTTATATATCAACAAGAGTGTGGAGTACTAAAGTTGAAACGTTGCAAGACTCTTAGATATTACTAAATGCATGTGGACTTAAAATGGAAAACTTTAAAACTTGGATTATAATTCTAGGACTTGTGTATTCTTGTGTTTTAATCAATTGTGAGGAGGACTATAGTGATGTTGAAGATGTGGTTACATCTAGAGAAAATGTCACTCTAACTTTAAGTAAGTTCTATCACTTATTTTTTGTAGTTATCTTCCGTTTTGTAAGCTTTAAATTTAGATAATTTAGGTAAAAGCCAGTTTGAAAATTTATTTTTTTCGTACGTATGCATCGAAATAGAGACTTTTTCGCACTCTGCATGCTAGGGCGGATGGGAACATGCGTTTAGTGAGTGTGCATCATAATCGTGACCAGGCTTCAGCAAGCTACTAATGATATGTATTAACGCACGCATGTTTTAGTCGTCATGGTCTTTTATTTTTAAAATTTATTCCTTAAGAAGATTTTGGAACAAAAATTTCCTAAAATATATGTACTAAAACTAAAAAAAACTGAAAACAAAAATACCGATATATACTCGTGGGTAATTGGCTATTGGTGCATTTTCTGCCAGCGGCATTCGCTACGTGCCTCTAACAGCAGCGTGCCCAAAATCACAATTTCCACACTAATATCGTTACATACTATAATCTTATTATTTTAGAATTTGAAACACCCTGTAGAACGCCAAATGATGAAGTGGGTTACTGTATGGATGTGCACAAATGTCCAGCGTTTGCCAAACTGCAAATCACACCAACGCATCCGGATTATGATTTTTACGTAGCTTCCAATTGCACACCTGCGAAAGCAACAACGATGAAAGTTTGTTGTAGCAAGAAACATAATTTTGACAAAGACCATATACGTACGTAAACGTTGTATGATGCACTAACTTATTTCAACAACAATTTTTTATAACAAATTTTATAACAATTTTTCTTAACAATTGTTTAAAACTAATTTGTAGCAAGAAACCAGCATAGTGTTAGTTTTGATGCGGATAATATCCTACCGA
The DNA here is from genome assembly GCA_027575185.1 of Mimaenictus wilsoni. Lineage (NCBI taxonomy): Eukaryota > Metazoa > Arthropoda > Insecta > Coleoptera > Staphylinidae > Mimaenictus > Mimaenictus wilsoni. The sequence goes on along the minus strand of JAODAC010043504.1, from coordinate 3,285 downwards.
AAAATTGCGGTAAACAAAAGTTGCTTACATTCAGCCGTCGTATCCTTGGCGGTGTTGCGGCTGATCTCGGGGAGTTCCCATGGATGGGTCGGTTGATTCATCGCGATAGACGCGGGAATTTCGAGTATGGTTGTTCGGCTTTCTTGATTCATCAACAGTTCGCTGTTACCGCAGCCCATTGTATGAGCAGTAAGCAGTTACGGATTTTGGGACCAATGTAAGTGGCGCCATCTTTTGGACTGATTGAAAAATCCTTAACAATGCTTCTTGGAGGGATTTGACTTCAAAAATGTTGTTTCTTTAAATTATAGCGCTCAAATCGTTTTGGGAGATCATGATTCATCAACTGCTATCGACTGTACAGGGAAAACCAAGACAAAATGTGCTCCACCACCTCAGCGCATACAAGTAGCTGATCCTATTGTTTATAGTGGTTATGATACTGAAACAGGGAATCATAATAATGATATTGCTTTGATTAAGTTAAAGACACCGGCCGAGTTCACAGGTATTCCGCTTTCTTCTTTAATGTCCATGGTATCATTATAGGCCTTTGTGTCAATTTCTAGACTTTGTAAGCCCGATCTGTCTCCAAGAAACCAAGGGAACCGTAGACCTCTGCACGGTGACCGGCTGGGGAAGGACTGAGTTTGGTTAGTATTCCACAATTATAAAATTATCTATCCTAACTTCCTTGTTATTCTGTATGTTGTTGTTGAAGTTGAAGCAAGTGATGTCAAGATGAAAGTTGACGTAGATCGCTATCCACTCGATGCCTGTATGAAACTGTATCAGAGCAAGGGCGTTACGCTGAACAAGAAGAACCAACTCTGTGCAGGAGGACAAAAGAATAAAGACACATGTACTGGAGATTCAGGTGGTCCTTTGATGATCTTAAAGGATGATACCTGGTATGCTGAGGGTATTGTTAGCTTTGGAATTGGTTGTGGTGAAGAAGGTCTTCCGGGCGTCTATACAAATCTTCCCAATTATGTTAGGTGGATTAAAAATATGATTATCCGAAAAATGACTCGGGCTCGCAATAAACTTATGAGTAGGAATCGCAAAATATAATTGAAAAAAATATATAACCTAAATATGCATACTTTAAAAATATAGATTAAGTTTGTGTTGTAACTTTAAGGTTATATTACAATCTGTTTTATATTACTTTAAGATTGAATAAACTCAATATTGCGAATTTTATTGTATCATTTGAGATATTGTAACCTTGTTTTAATCGTAGAATACTTTATTGTCAAGGAATTTGAATGATGAGCTTTCGTTTCTTTGAATTGTAGTAGTTAAGTTTTGAGATGGCTTCGTTTTGAGTGGTCATGATTCATGAATTCCAGTCAATTGAACCGGAAAAAAAAAACAAGAAAAGATGAGTGTAACATTCTCAAACAATCGGATGGTGTCGGTTATTCGTACCCTTGCTTCTTAAGTCCAAGTAGTTGCTATCATTGTAGTTGATGGCAGTAATTTTTGTGGATATACTGCAGAATCGACTAACGGGTGGCATCCAGAGGATGTAAGGATGATGCGAACAATCCAGCACAAGACAAGAACAACCCAAGACCAAGAGGCCCGAAAACACAAAATCTCGAACGCGTTTTCTCTCTTCACCAGTAAGGGAATTCTCGAAACTTCTGAAATTTGTTCCATTATTGCTGTAGATTTTTTTGGACAATTAGCATCGGAGATAATTTAAAGTAGAAGTCAGAATGGTTATTAGGTCGCGTTGTAGAGCTTGTCGTTGGTGGCGATGGAGTGGCAAGACTCGTTCGTTTAAGAACAGAGAACGCAGTTTTATTACGGGTGTTCAGAACCGCGAAAATACCAAGGCCACGTTCGGCCAAGGTAGGGTTAGAACCGAAGATAGGCGGACTTGAAAAATCACGGTCGCCACTGAACTCCACGCCGGCAGTTCAGAAAACGCTAGCAAGCAAAAGATGCTTAATTCTAAAGACTTAAATTCAAATGCAGGCTTGGACTACCCGTCCAAAGGTGAAAACGCAGAAATCGACTAGTCAGTTTAAGCTTCTGTTAACATCTGATCTTTATTTACGAATTTTACAAACAAGAAATCTTAAAATCTAAAAGGTTACCACCCACAACATCCTCCAGTCGAAATATTTAGAATACTCTCTACTCGTTTTCTCCTAATTGGTGTGGTTATCGGAAAACATTAGCTTTCTCGAGGGAGGGCCCAACCTTCTCACTTACTTACAACAGGGTGTTTCGAAAGTTCTATCTTAATTTACTAAGATGGCCCGGGAATTGAAAGCTGCCACATGTCAACTGACGCCAGCCTGCCTATCTACGGCACAATTCTAAGGAGGCAATTCTACCCTCTCAGCACGCTACGTCCTCTTCATCGGATTTATTACCCGTCACGCCTGAGAGTTACAAGATTTCTAAAATTTGAGTTGGCGTCAACTCAACTAACCTAAATTGTTCTTAAATTCTAAGGATTTACTACTTCGACCGGACGTGACAGTTGATGGGCCAAATGTCCGCAAAGAAACTTAATTCCAAAAATTGAAACATGCCTCGTAAACATGCCTCGTAAATATGCCAACGGTTCTTGACAACGGGCCATACAAAAATTATATCCCTTAGAATGCAAGCAGATAACCTACCCAGAAGACGTGTAAATGTTAAGACATGTTAAGAGTTTCACATGTCATAAGGTGGGAGGATGTTGTGAACCTACGGAGCTGACTATATTTTGTCATGGTAACAGCTATGGTTTTGTTGTCATGAATTGTTATTTAGAGTCGGCTTTGAGACATTTCCTCAGAAATTAGTTTTTGTAATAAATTCACTTGCCACCGGTCGTAAGTGACTGTAAGACGTGTTCTCCCCTGTATGTGCGGCTCGTAACAAAGATGTTACAAGATTCTTTGTGATGCGTTTTATCTTTTTATGCGTTTTATCTTCTTAACTGGAATTTCGGAAGAATATGTGTTGGGGTATTAGAACGAAGCGATGGCAATCACCAGGCCAAAGCCACGAGCAATACTTGATAGCTAGTCAATTGGCCTAGGGCTGGCAGCGAATAATACTGAAATGAAGCACACAGTGATGTATTGTGCTGAATCATGGACCCAAATGTTCTGTACTGATGTTTGTGCTCCAAATAGAAGCTCACTATAACATATATTGAGAAGTTTTTCCTGCTGTTAAAAACAGGTTAAACAGGTCACCCACACTTTTCAATATATATGTGCAGAAAGCTCTACAAAACTGGAGACAAAAATGTAAGGGAATGGGCATAGA
>JAODAC010043493.1:0-11300 GCA_027575185.1 Mimaenictus wilsoni | reverse complement strand
TATACATATATTTAAAAATAATGTAATATAATATAAATGTATAATATGTCAATTTACCTGCAATAAGTTGAGCAACAAAAGGAAAAAGTGTAATAAATATCCATGTGACATGCTCCTACACAAAAGTCGCCACACGACACTGCACATCTTCACCGCGGCTCACACGAAACACACGTTGCAATCACCACCGTCAACCACCGATGGTCGATGGAGATCGTTCGCGAAAGAAGCCCCCGTGTGTCTTCAGCAGCTCCGCGACGTCGACGTTGCGAAAAGACGACGCCTCATCGCCGCTGAAACGCACTTTAAACACTATCAGCTTATTAAATTCTATCAGTCAGTCCACTAAGCCAGACGACCATCCCTCCCGGAAGACAACAGAACACGCTTACACACACACGCACGACACGATGCAAATGCGGTCCAAAAAAAAAAAAACAACACCAAACAGACAGAATAATTCACTCAAAAAAATTCTTCACTCGCCACGACGGCATGGCCAAACTGCACTGCACTGTTTTAAAAATCGTATGTCCAGTTTGTTCTGTGCGTTCGATGATAAGCAGCGAGGTTTTTGCCTGGTGTGATAGCCACTGATTCCGTCCGATAGATACTACACGCAGCGAGAGCACTGCTTGGTGGTTGGCGAGATTAGCGTGCGTGAGGACGTCAAATCTATGACGGGCCTGTCCCGCGTGCGTGCGTCGACGGCTGAGCAGATACTGAAGCAGGCGGTGGGGCCGCTCTTCTCCGGTGCGCTGTGGTTTTGCAAGCGCGACCGGTGCGGTGCCTTTTGGATTGGGGGACAGGCGAGATCCGGCGAAGGTGTGCTTCATACCGGCATGTGTGCGCAACAGAGAGAGGCGCTGCGCTGATGGTGTCCTACTGTGAGCATGTGCGGAGTGGAGGTGGGCAAGCGAAAGATGTGAGGAAGTGAAGAACGCATCTCGCTGCAGGCACTGGAAGAAGATGCTGGGAACTCGAGGACTCTTTTTCACATGTGACAATGAGCGCGAGCCGAAGAATTTCGTCGCAGCACACACATTCACCGACTTTGGTCCTCGCATCGCGAGGAATTTACTTCGAATTAAAATAAATTGACTCAAACTGATTATTGTCATTACTATTATATCATGTAATTTTTATTTAAATTTCTTATTTAAATTTGCTTGATGCAGCTTCGATTATACTTATTTTTTTCCTTTATTTCTTTTATTAGTTATGCATTGTTATCAATAAGACAATGATAATTATTAATGCTTTAGTTAAGGAATTATTGTTAAATTGTGGATTTTAGCGTATGCGGATGATATGGTGTTACTGGCAAGAACGAGGGAGGGTATGAAAGCAATGTTGGGAAGGGTGGAGAAATATATGGATAAGCGTCACTTGAAGGTGAATGTACAGAAAACGAAATGGATGATATGTAAAAATGCAGGTGGACGTCAGAGAATGGAAAGGAGGAGGAAATTGAGAGAGTGTAAGTTTTCAAATATCTAGGATATCTGTTTATGTACAATGGAAAATGGAATGAGCATGTGAGATGGATGCAAGGCAGAGCACGGTGCGCATGGGGCAGGATTAAGCGGAAATGGGAGAATGTATGGGGGAATATCTGGGACACTGCACTGAGAGTATGGGATGCTTGTGTGAAGCCAATGCTGATGTATGGTGTTGAAGTATGGGGCAGGAGAGAATGGGAGATTATTGAGAAGGACCAGACTTGGTTTCTCAAAGACCTTCTGAAATTGGAAAGATCCACACCAAGTTATATAGTATTACAGGAAACAGGGAGACGGTCAATAAGATGGGAGAGTATCTATAGGGTTGCAAGATATGAAGAACGTGTGAATAGAAAGTCGGCGAGTGTTTGGGCCACGGGTAGGGAAAAGGCGTATGAAGCGGTAGGATTATCAGGATTATTAGGATTATCAAGGTGTGGATGGTAGGTGAATATGTCAGGTGTATCCTATGTGGAAGGGGGAGGGATTCCTGGGAGCATGTTCGGAGTGATTGTATAGGAATGAAAGAGGAGTGGGCGCGTGATTGCCAGGGGAAAAAATGGGAGTGGAAGAGTGGCTGAGTGAGGGTAGAAGGGGGGTGGCAATTTTGAAGGTGATAACAAAGCGGAAGGAAACAGCGCGGACTGGACTCCTACCTACCATCAACTATGGGGAGGCGTCAAATTGAAGGTACCTAGGGAGTGAAGGAGGAAAACGCCAGGAGAAGGAGAAGTTTAGCGGGTTTGATTATTTTTTGTTGAAATGTTAGTTATTTAATCAATTTTTGTTTGATAGTATTTAGTATGTTAAATTTTACTTGTAACTTATTTTAATGAATGTATGTAATGGAAGGGAGGGGAAGTAATGTGCCAATAAAGGTTGTCTGTATATATTAAATTGTTGAAATTTGCAACTTTGTTTTTTTTTTCATTATGTAACTGGTGAAATTTAAATAAATGGAACAACATTTTCTTTAAAATCAATGCGTATTATGATTTGATCGATTTATGTTTCGATTTATGTTGATTGAAGTGAAACTTATACGCGCGATTGACTTGGGGCGTAAACTTTAGGCGGGGTATACCTCCGAAACTAACAATCTGTTTTAAACTTTTCTATATGTTTATTATCTATATTGTTTCAACTTGACATATAGGCTCCATTTTACTTTTATTCTATTTTATTTAACGCTTAGAAGGTATTTTCGTTTTTTTACATTTCAACATTATCAAGAATATACTTACTCAAAAGTTTTAATAAATGGAATAACATTTTCTTTAAAATCAATGCGTGAAATGATTTCATGATATTAATATTCAGAAATACTTTAAATAATTTCAAATAAACATTTTTGGAGCATCATATATGTTCGTTGAAAAACTGTCGAAGATACAGTTTCGATTTATGTTAATTATTGAACTAAAACATCCATGCGTGTGCTTGACTTGGAGAGTGAACTGGAGAATGCGATCAAAATTTAGGCAACCTAGCAATCCGTTTTTAATTATTTCAACTTGACATATTGGCTATACTTTATTTTTATTATTTTTAATTTAACCTTTGTGGGAGTAATTTCTATAGTGTTTGCCTGACTCGCTCAAGCGCACGGTGTGACTCGGTACTGCACGTCTCACAAGGAGAGTGTCTGAATTGTCCAACACGGAATCGAATAAACATTTTTGTACGTTTATTATATATCACATCATATATATTATATCAGGTAGGCGCGCTGACGACTGCGCTCTGTCGACTTCTGTTAAAGTAATATATACCTTGTTTTATTTGTGATCAAACGTCGACATGTTTTTTTTTTTGGACAAACGGCTCAACACGGTGAATAATACCGTTAACACTAGTTATTTTCCGTGCCGGACAATTGAGACACATTCCTTGTCAGTTACACTCAGCGCACGTATCGTAGAACATCACGAATACAAATAATTAAAAAAAAAACGTTAAGATGTGCTATGACATTTCATAGATCTCGAGTTTTAATGTACACATTTCCGTATTGTTTGGATTAAGAAATGATTATTTTCACACATTATAGCCGTGCATTCCCATGCTAATTGCTCCCAAGGTATCCCATCCCTTCACACATCCCTACCCACTTTCTAAACTTGTCTCCTTGCTCGTGCTAGGGTAACTTTTCAGGTGCTCCTTTTTCTCTGCAGCCAATATATTCCCGCCTGCTCCCCACAGTTTGTATTGCCTGGTACCCAGGGCTGTAAGCGCTTCCCTTAATGCGACCCTGTTTGCTCCTAATGTGCTCCTCTACTTCCTGGAGTCTCATCCTCATTATCCCTTCTACCGATCCCCCATTCTCCCTTATCTGTTTCACCGCCGTCTCCGTGAACCCGCCCACCTCATACATCATTTTTCTCTCTCGCCCCCATGCATTCTCCGGATCGACGAAAATTCACCGCTGTAAAATCACCTTCGTAAATTCACCGCGGTAAATTCACCTCTAAGAAAAATCACCGCTCTCTAAATCACCGCGAGTAAATTCACCGCTAGTAAAATAACCGCGTGTCTCCTCAACATCGGGCTCTCTAATAACAAATCTCTAATATCAACTACGGTTTGATAACTCATGAGACACATCCACGAATGTGCAGAGGAAATGCTGAGCAACTAACTTCTTAAGGTTTATTGTTAGTTCGGTGAGGAACGGGGGCACCAAAATATTCTGTATATATACTCATATTTAACAGCTGATTTTTTTTTCATTACGATTATACGATAATATCATATGAATCTGATTGTCTTAACTCGGACGCCTTCGTTTTAGACGTCAATTTTATTTAAATTAATTTTATATGCACGTAATTCATTTGTTTACGGAATAATATCCGCTATAGGCGCAATGGCCTCGGGCACAACACCGCTGTGAATTTTCCTGTCGGAGATTTTTAGCAGCGGTGAGTTTTCGCGCGGTGAATTTTCGTAGCGGTGACTTTACCTGCGGTCATTTAGTAGCGGTGATTTTACCGCTGTAAATTTACTGGTTCCCGCATTCTCCCTATCACTCCCCCCTGTCATCCACACCTCCCTCACCAAACACGCTTCTCCCATTCTTAGTAAACTTTCTTCATACCTTATTACTCTCCATTCCGGTTTCCTGAAGGACTATATAATTTGGTGACGACCTCTCTAACCTCATTAGATCCTTCAGCAACCACCCTTGCTTCCTTTGCAGCCATTTCTATTCATATACCCCCATACCTCTATTCCATACATTAAAATTGGCTTCACATTTCATTCCACATTCGCATCACCACGTCCCAATTGCCTCCCTACAAGTTCCTCAACTTTCCTTTCACTCGCGCCTGCCTTCCTGTTGAAACCATCGATTGTGATCTTCACCTTTCCAAAACAGCTCTTACACCTTGCACCTTCCATCAGGCTTTCTAAACATCAACCGCTTTGTCTTTTCCACATTCCAATTCAGTCCTCTTTTGTCCGTATACTTTTCAATCCTCTTTAATACTACTTGTATATAATCTTTTCCCTTCGCCACCCCAACGATATTATCGGCATATAAGTCTTGTTCATATTAAATCATATTAAACTATGCTTTTTCTGTTAAATAATTGAATCACCTTGAAAGAATTTTTAATGAATTTGCATTGAATATCCAATTATACTTATACAAATTTCGTCAACTAAATGTTGCAATCGCAGAAGTATCAACTCAAACTTTCAACATGAATCGCTATTTATTATGAACGTTGGTTTACAAATCTGTAATTGGAAATGAAATCGTGCAATTAAAACGCGTTTAATGAATTTTTGCGGCTGTCTCATCCCGAATGCACTCATCGCTCGGCACACTGAAAATAATCTGGTCTTATGAAAAGCGGATTACATTAGAATTACATCAGGTTCTATAAAATTAAAGTGATCGACAAATGATGTAACACTAGATTTTACACAACAATTTCAGTCTCCTTAATTTCCACGTAAATAATTGTAAATTGAAGCCACTCTACAGTTTCTCGACCACAAAAACCCCACGCTCGTGTTCGACTTAACATAAATGAAATCACAGAAATCACAGATCGTGGGCGACTTACAAGATCCGAAGAAGTACCCTCTCACAAATTGCGTGCACCATTCCAGCAATACTCCTTGTTGGCTAATTACTCCTCACTTCGATTCCCTTTTGCCAATCGAACCAATTGCACCAATTGCAACCCACTGCAATTCGTCCATTACGATCGCACATTTAATTGTTTGCCAATCACGTCAACGCGCAGGAGTAAACCATTTAATAATTGCGTATAGCAACAACGTTCGCCAACCAATACCCGCATTTGTTTCGTCTCTAATGAATCAATTGCCAGCCAGCAAGCATTTCTTAGCGCACGATGGCTCTGGTGTTGTATAATCGATTCGCTCGAATTTCCATCGAACGCAATGCAATGATCGCTAGGTGTGCACGGCGTCGAATGCCAATTCTAATCGAAATGCGAATTCCTTTCGAACCCGATGCATCACCCAATGGAAGGAAACCTATCGTTCTCGGGACGTCATTCTAATTTCACCTGCGCACACTTGTATTACGTTATTAACGACGCATTCGGAAATGAACGATAATTCTGCGAATTAGACGAGTGGAATACGAGTCGCTAATTGTTGTTTTCGATTTACGGTTTTCGCTTGTTTTGAATACGCGTCGAATAAAAATCCAGCGAAGCATGCCAAATGTACGTAAGGTAGGTGTAATTATCCGTTTGTTGGCATAACTACGAACAACGATTGTAGCACGGTTAAAACAATTTCTCCTTCGCCGCAAATTAATTGTTATTAATTTGCGAAATTAAACTCCGTATCTAATTGATTTCTAAATGTCATGTTGAAATATGAACGTTTGTGCTTAATAATAACGTGGATCTATATTTGGTTGTCTATTTATAAATAGTGAAAATTAGTAAAAAATATGAGAGCCCACCTGGGCAGCCTAGTGGTAGCATCTTCGCTTACCACGTAGGAGTACGGGGTTCGATTCCCCGAGGTGGACAATCCACCGGGTGAATATTATTCACCCGCAACTTACCACAAACCTTTACAACACTAAAACATTCAACACCCAACATTCTACCCGCAACATTCAACACTCAACATTCAACACACAACTACTATTACTCAACAACTACTACACAACAAAAACAACACAACTTGTAAACATACAAATATATATGTACAAATACGGCGGAAAAAACCTTAGGGTTGATAGCCATTAAAATATATACATTAATTTTTATGAGACAATATCACAAACTGAGTTCTTAGGGAAAGTTGCATGAGCATAACCAGAGCCTGTCCGACCGTCTCCACGGACGCAGCCGAAGTTATTACTTCAGCACTGCCAGGCGATCTATTGCTTCAGCAGAGATACAACACATTTGTATGTAGCAAAAACGAGGCCAACGCAGCCACCAACCAACCTTCAGATATGTTCAGAATATGGAAAGAGCGGTGGGAAAGTAACAGTAAAGGTCGATGGATACAACGGTGAATCCTGGACGTAAAAAAAATGGGCAGAACGGAAATACGGTGATTCTGGTTAACACAGATCCTCACTGGCGTTTTCCGATCACACCTATTTAAAATCAGACAAGTTATAAGCGAGACATGCGTCCACCGCAACCACCATAATGTTGTAACGCATGTGGTAAGTCATGGTAAGTCGTGGTACAAATAAATTTATATTCCGCGTAGACTGTTAACGGAAAGAAGATTCAACGATGAAATTTGAAGAGGCTCAGTGAGAATTAGTAGCTCGAAAGCGTTAGTTAATCAATTTCGCCAAACCAAGAAAACAATATTAACATAAGAAATAAGAAAGATAGCTGATAGCTGTCGACGTCGTAGTGGACAAAAAACGACACGAAGTATTAAATCCTCGAAAACGCGTGATTGAGTCCCCTCAATTCAAACACCTAAGCGAACCGAACTTTTTGTGCTGCTCGGAAAGGAAGAAGACCCGCATGCGAAAAAATTTGTGCGCATGCCCCATTCAAAAAGATAAACATGCACACAAAATCGTGTCCAGCAGAAACTAACCGTAACAATGTCCCTGATAACCCAGGAGACACGCTCGTGAGCTGCCCTGTCTGCAATGAGAATAGAGAAGCTCTGCGACAAACTGCCGAATGCAAAATATGCCCTGAACTCCTTGGTGGAAAGATAATTAGTACTCGGGTAGCGTGGAAAGGCCTGCTGATAAGAACATATGATTTTTGGTTTTATACCTAACCCTACCTCTTTAATCTTCCTTTCTCTCGTTCCACGTACTTTAAAAAATCCTGTCTAACCCATTTTTGGGTTGTAGGATTGGCTTGCGTTTTGGGCCCTTAAAAAGGCCTTCTACTCAGCCCTGTTTTCGGCCACTCTTCTTGCTTCTCCAATGCTCATGCCTCTTCGGGTCAGAATATATTCAATCATTGTTTCCCATTCTTTAGCGGGTCTTCCACCTTTCCTCTTTCCCCTTGCTTTGCATTCCCATATCCTCCTTACTTGTGTTTTGCTATCTATTCTTTGGAGATGGCCCCACCAGCCCAGTTGTCTTCTTTCTATGTATTCCTCAATGCTTTCCACTTCGAATTGTTGCCTAATTACCTCGTTCCTAATTTTGTCCATTCTTGTCACATCCAATACCTTTCTTATATTTCATTTTCATTGCCCGTATACTGCTTAGTGCGGACTCGCTGCAGCATCATGTTTCACATCCATACGTCAGGACTGATCTGTTCACGGCTTTGTGTATAGATATCTTTGCTTTCCTGGACAATTCCTTTTTTCCTACGATTCCTCTAGCTATGTGATGGTACACCTTATTTGTGCTGCTAATTCGTTTTGGTACTTCGTTATCCATTTTTCCGTCGTAGCTGATTATTACGCCCAGGTATTTGTATTCTTTGACTTGCTCTATTACCGTATCATCAATTCGTATTTTGTAGTTTTCGATACCTCTCGCCGATGTACACATAATCATCTTTGCCTAACCAAGAAAACAATATTAACATAAGAAATAAGAAAGATCAGACCTGATAGCTGCCGACGTCGTAGTGGACAGAAAAACGACACGAAGTATTAAATCCTCGAAAACGCGTAGTTGTGTCCCTTCAATTCAAACACCTGAGCGAACCGAAATTTTTGTGCTGCTCGGGAAGGAAGAAGGCCCGCTTGCGAAAAAAATTGTGCGCATGCTCCATTCAAAAAGATAAACATGCACACAAAATCGTGTCCAGCAGAAACTAATCGTAACAATGTCCCTGATAGCCCAGAAGACACGCTGGTGGGCTACCCTGCCTGCAATGAGAATAGAGAAGCTCTGCGACAAGCTGCCGAATGCAAAATATGCCCTGAACTCCTTGATGGAAAGATAATTAGTATTCGGGTAGCGTGGGAAGGCCTGCTGATAAGAACATATGATTTTTGGTTTTATACCTAACCCTACCTCTTTAATCTTCCTTTCTCTCGTTCCACGTACTTTAAAAATTCCTATCTAACCCATTTTTGGGTTGTAGGATTGGCTTGCGTTTTAGGCCCTTAAAAAGGCCTTCCACTCAGCCCTGTTTCCGGCCACTCTTCTTGCTTCTCCAATGCTCATGCCTCTTCGGGTCAGAATACATCCAATCATTATATCCCATTCTTTGGCGGGTCTTCCACCTTTCCTCTTTCCCCTTGCTTTGCATTTCCATATCCTCCTTACTTGTGTTTTGCTATTCTTTGCAGATGGCCCCACCAGCCCAGTTGTCTTCTTTCTATGTATTCCTCAATGCTTTCCACTTCGAGTTGTTTCCTAATTACCTCGTTCCTAATTTTGTCCATTCTTGTCACACCCAATACCTTTCTTAATTATTTCATTTTCATTGCCCGTATACTGCTTAGTGCGGACTCGCTGCATCACCATGTTTCACATTCATACGTCAGGACTGATCTGTTCACGGCTTTGTGTATAGATATCTTTGCTTTCCTGGACAACTCCTTTTTTTCCTACGATTCCTCTAGCTATGTGATGGTACACGTTATTGGTGCTGCTAATTCGTTTTGTTACTTCGTCATCCATTTTTCCGTCGTAGCTGATTATTACGCCCAGGTATTTGTATTCTTTGACTTGCTCTATTACCGTATCATCAATTCGTATTTCGTAGTTTTTGATACCTCTCGCCGATGACCACATTACTTTTGTCTTCTTCTTGTTCATTTTTAATTCCGCTTTTCTAATCACATCGTTCTATATCGTCATTTTCTTCTGTAGGTCGTCTGCACTTTTGGCAATCACTGCGATATCGTCGTCGGCGAATGCACAAGACCTTATACCTATTTTCTTCATTTGCCTGTATCCCACTTCTACTTCTACTGTTTGTCTCATCACCTTTTCAATTATATTTTTCATATAAATTATGAATAGTAGTGGACTCAGACTTCCTCCTTGCCGCACTCCTTGCCTTGTCTATACCTCCCTTAACCTACAATTTTTGCCGATGACTCTGTCCCACGTTTCTCCGTATATCTCCTGGCATAATTTAATGAGCTTGGCATCGATAGCGTGTTCTTCCAAACATCTCCACATCTTCTCTCTAGGTACTTTATCAAATGCCTCTTCGATGTCGATAAATCCTAGGTACAATGGTATATCCCTTGCAACCATTCGTTCTAGAAATAGCTTTAGGGTAAATATGTGGTCCATTGTACTGCGATTTGGCCTAAATCCGCTTTGGTCATCGTGTAATTTCTCCTCGACTTGATCTCTTATTTTCTTTTCAATTATTATTTCCAATATTTTCATGCCCATCGATAGGAACGTTATCCCTCTGTAGTTCTTGTATTCCAATTTATCTCATTCTTTGTACAGTGGCATTATCAGCCGGGTTCTCCATTCTGTCGATATTCTTTCCTCGTCCCATATACATTTACCAAGCTGTACATGTATTCTTTGCCATTCAACCCTATCTTCTTTATCATCTCTGCAGTCATACCGTCGATTCCACGCGCCTTACACACCTTTAGCTTGTTTATGGCTTCGTCCAAATCATTCCTCTCCACTTCTCCACTTTCTGATCTTATTGAGGTATTTCATTTCATCATCCTTCATTATTCATAATATATGCGTCTAATATGCGTAGAATTAGCATTGGAATAAAAGATTATGGTGCTTGGAAGGACAGAAATAACCAAGAGAAATAATTTTTATACGCGAATGCAAATGATTAATTACCACTTATTGAATCGAGCTATTAAGGCGCCTCTTCGGTTATTTTTCAAAATAAATCTGTTCCTCTATTAGCCAATCTAAATTAAACATATAATTCGGGTTTATTTTAAAATGGCCTTATTAGTGTGGAAATGTTAGTGATTATCAAATAATAGTTCTTGAACCAGCCTCGGTACTTTAACTCATAGACAAAATGCTTTTCAGAAGCGTTCTAGACTAATCCCCTTCAGCCTAATCATATTCCCTATGTTCTGATGTTCTTCTATCAAGTTTATTCGTTGTGTACTAAAAATTGTTTATTGCATTTACCTATTAGAAAATGTAGGTAGGTTGCTGATAAGTAATGAGTTAAGCGTGAAAGTCTGAACGATAGGAGGGGAGGTGGAGGAGCAGAAGCGGCAGAATTGTATCGAAAGAAGCACATATAACCCACCGTACCAAGCACTGCAGACAATCGGGATGAGACCCAGATATATTGGCGATAGAGAGCTGAAGGTGGCGGATAAAAGACTGATAGCTAGAGCACGGTGTGGATCGGAAGAGAGGGGATGGAAGGTGTGGATGGGAGATGA
>JAODAC010043482.1:0-11310 GCA_027575185.1 Mimaenictus wilsoni | reverse complement strand
TAGGCCAAATGTCCGCAAAGAAACTTAATTCCAAAAATTGAAACATGCCTCGTAAATATGCCAACGGTTCTCGACAGCCCTGTTCAAAATGTGTTTGAACAAATAGAAATGAACAACGAAGAACTACACATGGGTTACGGAAACCTGCAAAAGGTCAGCAATGTGTGTCTTTTCCGATGATATAGCAGTATTTGCAAAGATAGAGGACGAACTATAGAAAAAATTAAGGCAATGGCACGAAGAACTGAACCAAAATGGAATAAGGATAAATATAAGTCACACCAATGTCCAAGTAATATTGTCACAGTTAGTGACAGCCTAAAAATTCCATTGTTTCAATGTTTGAAGCTTATGTAACAATATCAATGACATTATAGATTGGACTTTACAATGTTGCTGAATAACAACAATAATTGCCGATGCATCGTAAATTGGGCGCCAATGCTGACCAACTTATATGTGAGGTAATTAATTGCATTGTCAAGTTTATAATTGTCGAAATAATTGGCAACAAATGGCGTCACATAGTTTATACTTAATTAGTACTTAAGTAGATCGATAAGTTAGCAGTAAAGCATAAATGAATCGTGAACGGTTGTGTGAAGAGAGAATAGTTAACAGTAGTCAATGTGAGTCCAGCCAAGTGGCGCAGTGGTTTGGTCTATGGCTACTGACCGTGAGGTCCCGAGTTCGATTCTCGGTGGGGACGCATAGTAAAGTGAATTCTTCTTCTTATCAATAGTATTAGCCTCTAACATGACTAATTACATTGAAAAAGAATTGAATAGAGCTAATGACCATAGTAGTCGATGCTCAGTAAACTCAAAAAAAAGTAGTCAACAAGCTCAACAAGTGACAATAAAGACTACCAAACAGTCCACATTGTTATCGATGTCCTGATCCCGGGTAATACACGATACTCTCAGAGGAGTCGAGTAAGAGGGCTGTGACAATATCAAGACGACAATTATAGTCATGAACAATAAACAAATCGAATAAGTAGATGAATACACATAACTAGGAGTCACACTTCGAAGAAATTGAAATGAAGATCTTCTTCTCCATTTAATATCATGTTTTACCAAACTCAGACACCGATCGAATTCGATTATAATATATAGAAAACTTTTATTGGCACATTACTTCCCCCCACCTTCCATTACATACATTCATTATAATAAGTAACAAGTAAAACTTCAAATTGACGCCTCCCCGTAGTTGATGGTAGGTAAGAGTCCAGCCCGCGCTGTTTCCTTCCGCTTTGTTATCACCTTCAAAATTGCCACCCCCTTTCATCCGCACTCAGCCACTCTTTCACTCCCCCTTTTTCCCCTGGCAATCATGCGCCCACTCCTCTTTCATTCCTATACAATCACTCCCAACATGCTCCCAGGAAGCCCTCCCCCTTCCACATAGGATGCACCTGACATATTCATCTCCCGTCCACACCTTCTATCCCTTCTCTTCCCATCCACACCGTGCTCTAGCTATCAGTCTTTTATCCGCCACATTCAGCTCTCTATCGCCAATATATCTGGGTCACATCCCGTTTGTCTGCACTGCTTGGTATAGTGGGTTACATGTGCTTCTTTCGATATTATTCTGCCGCTCCTGCTCCTCCAGCTCCCCTCCTATCTTTCCGACTTTCACGCTTAACTCATTCCGTATCAGCAACCTACCCACCGCCACCTCTGATAATCCTACCGCTTCATACGCCTCTTCCCTACCCCTAGCCCAAGCACTCGCCGTCCTCCTTGCACCCAATTCCCAGATATATTTAACCGGTCTCTCATCACCCATTCTATTCGCACATTCTTCATATCTTACAACCCTATAGATATTCTCCCATCTTATTAACCATCTCCCTGTTTCCTGCAATACTATATAGCTTGGTGTGGATCTTTCCAGTGTCAGAATGTCTTTGAGAAACCAAGTCTGTTCCTTCTCAATAATCTCCCATTCTCGCATGCCCCATACTTCAACCCCATACATCAGCATTGGCTTCACACAAGCATCCCATACTTTCAGTGCAGTGTCCCAGTTATTCCCCCATACATTCTCCCATTTCCGCTTAATCCTGCCCCATGCGCACCGTGCTCTGCCTTGTATTCATCTCATATGCTCATTCCATTTGCCACTGTACGTAAACAGATATCCTCGATATTTGAAAACATACACTCTTTCAATTCCCCCCCCCTTCCATTCCAGCCTTTCAATTCGCTGACGTCCACCTGCATTTTTAAATATCATCCATTTCGTTTTCTGTACATTCACCTTCAAGCCACGCTTATCCACATATTGCTCCACCCTTCCCCACATTGCTTTCATACCCTCCCTCGTTCTTGCCAGTAACACCACATCATCCGCATACGCAAAAGTCCACACTTTGCACTTACCCACAACCACTTATAATAAATATTTTAATCGCAACAGTTAAATGACTACAAGGTCGATGGCCAAGCTACTCTTTTGATAAATGTAATTTATCATTTACACATACTATGTAAAACCTATCTATTCAAATATATGCCAAAGGCAACATGAAATAGATTTTATATTTCCTAAATTACTACAAGTTAATTTTTACAGATTTTATGGGAGCCTGTATAAACCAAAATATTTATATGGATGAATCTTTGAAGTTATTTTCTTATCGATAGATAACTAAAATTTTACAAAATCGAAACGTGGTAGTTTTCTTGCGATTTCCGTTTTTAGTCAATAATTTTACGAAATTCTGGCCAAGTTGCGCAGAGTTATGTTCAATGACTGCTGACCGCAAGGTCCCATACATAGAGTAAAATAAAGTCTTTCTCTAATCAATAGTGTCAGTATCCAATAAGGCTAATTAAATAGAAAAAATGGAATAGAGGTAATGACTATAACTAAAGTTGATTCCCGGTAAAATCAAGCAAAATTATTCCCAAAGAAAATTGACTAAAAAACGGAAGATAAATACGAAAAGTAACTTTAAAAAGAGGAAATACACCAAATTGGTGGAAGTAGATCATCCCTAAAAGTCCCTATATCTTCGGGTAGATGCAGGGGAAGAAACTTAGTAATAGAAATATACGGAACCAAACTGTGTACGAATCCAAATTGCGGTTATATTTTCATATTTTGGTAACTTTTTCAATATTCCGCTCTTGCTCCCGCAATTTATGCTTTTTATAATTCGCTCTGGGTGAGCGAGGAGAAGGTGGGAGAGTAGGAAAGCGAACATCTGCTCGCCTGATCCTTCAACAATTGTAAACAATTGTGGCATTACGAATTGTAACGCCGCCTTCTTCGCAGGTGCAAATTAATCGCCTTTCTTTTCATCAACGCGCCGCCGTCGCAGACGGTTTGAAGAGATGATTCGAAATATGCACGCACGAACTATAACCTAACACCCTTCGAATAGCTATTATTTACCGTAATATTCGCGCTGAACTTCGCGTCTGATTGCGCTGATTCCCGTCGTCTCGTCGCGTGGTGCAAGAGATCGAATTTTCCACGCTCGAAGAAGTTCATTTTCGACGTATTTCCATTCAACTGCCTACGCTTACCCAGAGGACTGCATAACCACATAACCACATACCCACAGGGTGAGAACAAGGATTATATACAAATTGAGTTTTATTAAAGTAGTGAAACACGACTTTTGTTTTGAGGTTATCTTAAGGGGAATAGATATCTATCGAGAAAACAAAAATTGTTATTTTTTTAAGGGATGTTAATTGGAATATCGAATTGGGCTTTTTGGAGGGATAACTTCTTATTAGAGGGTAAGTCACTTCGTTATGTAACGGTAACGAAAGTAACAGCGTTCGCCTGTCTGGCTTCCCCCTCTCCCACGCATGCTAGCCGTATTTCAGACAGATGCTTTCCCTATTCTCTGCACAGTGTTTAGTGTGCGATAGATATATACTGACGGCAGTATGCATTAACCTCTGAAACCTTCACGTTTTTTATAGTGTAGCGAAACGTGTTTTTGGTTGCCCGCTTTTAAGGGGCACACGTTTGCCAGGTTCAAAAGACCTCGATAAGGAGCGATGCTAGGGGCAAACGTAGTTTCACACAATAGAAATGATTAGGATTCACAAACTCTTTATTAGTGACTAGAAAAACGTACCTAAGACGACAGTCCGCCACGTTGTGTAGAAAACGTACGCGAGGACACGAACACGGTCAGTCGGCGACCCGTTTGCGTAAAGAACATGGAGACCGTTGGGCAGGACGTGGCAGACTCCGCGAATAGAATGGCTCGAGCGGAGCCGACCGACAAACCACGAACTTGGAACCGCGGACGTCAGTCACAAATTCAAAAGTTCTAACGCCATTCGTTACAATAGTAATTATAAAATATTGCCTAATATAAACGTAACGTATTCTAACATCAACGTGCAACAGCCGGACTCATGGGAAACATCTAATGTGCAATTTTATTTTATTCAAATACTCGGGAATCACAATATCGAATACGGGCACTGATGCGCTGACCAGAAGTCAGCGCATCAGTATTTGAATTTGGCGCCCTGCGCGCCAAGATAATGAGCTGAGTGGCAACTGCGCAACGCTTCTGAGCGTCCATTTTTTGGCCTAGCTAAGTAGTGCGCGCCCTCGGACCGATCTTGTCATAGACTAACCATATCTAGACCTCCCACTCTAGCGGGTTTGTTTGGTTCCAAATTTACTACCCAATCGACCATTGCCTGAACTACTTCGCCAGATAATTTTTTTCCAATTATGACAAATTACAGTTAAAATTTATTGAACAGAACTAGCAATAACTGTAATCGAGACGGGTGAATAAAACAAAATAACCGAAATAACAAAATTTATACAATATCACAGAAAAAAAAAACATAAGTAACAGAAACATTATACTAAATTACCCATTTTCTCCGCGTAGATTCACATTCTTAGAGCTTTCATATAAATTGGATCTTTCACTCTTTTCAACCTTTCATGATTTCCTTTCATACACCATCTATTCACATTTGCGCAATAGTTATGTATAAACACTTTAAACAAACACTTTTAAACACACATTTGATGTTGGGTCAGAGCACCCACGCAAATTAATGTGTTCCTCGCAGAATGATTCCAAAATCTCCCCATAATGTTTTTTGGCAATGCCAAACATCACACTTGAAACCCATTTTTATAAAGCAATCCAAAAGAATGCAATGAAAAGGAATGCACAATGGTCGCAGAACGCACGAATCGCTAGCGATAAAATGGCGACAAGCAAGAAAGTGCCGTACCGTGCTGCACGCTTGCAAAGATTTTTCGAGGTTACGTTGATTACCAATGTTCGATTAAAATCGAGTATACTCGTGAATACGTTTTAATATGCCACTAGCGCCATGCAACGTTTGTTGCTTGAACTACCGGTGTTGCTAAAGTGAGAACTCCCCCTCCACCAAGAGTTGGACTACCCTGTGCCGCACCTGTGCCGCACCGTGCTGCACGCTTGCAAAGATTTTTCGAGGTTACGTTGATTACCAATTTTCGATTAAAATCGAGTATACTCATAAATACGTTTTAATATACCACTAGCGGCATGCAACGTTTGTTGCTTGAACTACCGGTGTTGCCAACGCGAGAACTCCCCCTCCACCAAGAGTTGGACTACCCTGGATCTTGTTCTTGTCCGACCGTGGCGCGCATAGCTGGGTTGTCAGTCTTGTAAGTGTGTTCAATAAATATTCGTTAAATTTTTCACCTTGTCGTTGTGAGCCTGTCGGAGGATCAATGCACCCTGGCTATTAATTTAGAGCTCGTGGCTAGAATCGCAAGTGCATATGGCAATCATTGTAAAAGACGCAATATGCGCGAAAAGGCACCTTAAGGAAGAAGTGCGAGCACAAGATGATAAAGCGAAGAGGATTCCTGGTTTCCTTCGAAATTACATATGGAGCAACAAACACCTTAGAACAGAAACAAAAATTAGCATCTTCACAGCCACAATAAGACCAATAAGCAGGTACTCTGAAGAAACGTACCCCGCAACATCTGTGACAGAAATACTATTGAACAGCTTCGAAATGAGAAGCCTACGGTGTATCACGAACACCTCTCGAATTAGCAAGGTAGAGATTCGACGCAAATGTGACATCCAAGACATTAACGATTGGTGCAACATGAGGTATAAACAATGGAATCAACATATAGACTGCAAGGACGACAGCAGATTGGTCAAGATTGTAAGGGACAGATTACCGAGAGGCAAAAGATCCTTGGATGGACCCCGCAGGAGATGGAGGAATCAACTTCGGGATGATCGCTGAGGATGCACAGGTAAAAATTGACTATCAAGGACAAAGAAGAAGAAGACATTTTTAAGATAACAAGCAACAATAAATCGAACAAATCGATTTTTGGATCCTACTAAATTCATTTTTTTCCCTTTAAAATTGTGAGGATTTGGTTACGTTATATTAAAATATCCTTGGTTATGAGAGCTATTCGAACTTAGTCTAACCTCACATGACATGACGGTAGATTCTGTTAAATTAGTTAGATCAGAGGTCTCCAAATTGGGAGGTGTGTCTCTCTTGAGATCAGCGGACTAATCTCAGGGGAGGCGCGAGAATTTACGGGGAAGGTCACCTATTGTTGGAACATTACTGATCACGTATATTATTTCATTACATTATCGAGAAACATACTGTTAAGAAGAAGAATGGATGTTTATTAAAGAGGATTGCATTTTACGAACTAAAACACAAGTAAAATTTTCTCTGTCTCTAGGTCTGAAGTGTGGGATTTTTTACCGGGGCCTCAACCAATCACTCTACATAATTGCCGCCCCTTCCAGAAGATATTGCGCGACACGTCAGGCCACGCGAAAGTCCGTGTGGCAGGTGCCGCCGCGGGATTATCGCGTACAGATGAGTTATACTGTGTCAATTCTTAGGAATTGCAGGTGCGACCTACAGCTTCAGTCCTGCGAAAGATAAGATGTCGATAATGCGACGTGGCACCATCGCGTGGCGTGAATAAACATCTGATGGGCAGCCCGGATAACCTGTCCGAATTTCGTGTCTCGCTTTTACACGAGAATACCACTTCCATATTATTAGTCGCCCATCTGAAATTGAGACTCTAGAAATAAATGCCGGGTGGTGTTTTTAGACGGTTATTGGCACAACCACCTTTTCTGACGAAACGAGAGAGGGCGGACCACCTCAGAAAACCTTCCTTCAGCGTACAACTGCCCGACTTCCGTTCCGACCTTACCCGATGCATCACAGTGTACCCAACTCATACGTGTTGCCAACATAAAAATTCAAACATGTACAATTCTCCCAGACAACATCTAATATTGCAAAACAGCAAAACGGCAGATGTACGGCATGTTGCAAAATTCATCATCGGTTCCCGACTCATTCGTTAAACATGTATTAAAAGGGAGGTGCAATTATACAAAGTTTCGAAACCTCTGTGTTGGGCTATGAATATTTAGAGAAGGAAACCTCTCTGAGACCAACTGACTGGGTACGTTGCGTTAAATGTCAGGAAGTGGATAAACCGCTTCCCCGGTGAGATACATTTCCGGATTACCCAATTCCTGACAGGGCATGGAATCTTTGAAGATTTCCTCTACAGAATGGGCCATGACTGAGCGCGCATGACTATGGCATGGAGTTGGACACTGCAGAGTAGGCCCGGGTAATCTGTCCGAATTTCGCGCCTCGCTTTTATACGAGAATACCACTTCCATACTCACTCGCGCGTCTGAAATTGACATTCTAGTAGAAATAAATGCCGGATGGTGTTTTTAGACGGTTATTGGCACAACCACCTTCTCTGACGAAACGAGAGAGGGCGGACCATCTCAAAAAACCTTCCTTCAGCGCACAACTGCTCGACTTGAGCGAAGAAAACATCTCTGAGACCAATTGACTGGGTACGTTGCGTTAAATGTCAGGAAGTGGATAAACCGCTTCCCCGGTGAGACACATTTCCGGATTACCCAATTCCTGACAGGGCATGGAATCTTTGAAGATTTCCTCTGTAGAATGAGCCATGACTGAGCGCGCCTATGGCATGGAGTTGGACACTGCAGAGTATGCCCTTTCTACTTCAGGAGATGGAAAGGCGAAAAGAAGACTGCTGGCGCGATAATGGGACAACTTATTACCACAACAAACTTAACCCCTTTCGCCTACTCACAATCAGACGAGTTGATCGTCGCTCGATTGGTCGCGCTATACGTAGGTACGATGAATACCGCGGGTATAATTGATTAAGTCTCATAGTGGTATCCGAGGTATTATTGACAATGCTTCATAAATCGCGGGTGCTGTAAGGGTTGGAAGGAGAATATTTCAAATTGCGACTGTCGCGATGACAGGAACGTACGATGCCCGTCACTTTTACGATTGGCTTAATGTTTTTCTACTTCTTACAATTTTCATTAGACAACACAGGAACCTTTCTTGTTAGCGTTAACTCATTCGGAAGTAAATAGTAGTCAAGGGCTCTATAACAAAATTATGCCAACATGGAGCCTGCTAGACAGCACTTGCAGGCTGCACAAAGAGAACCTGTGTATTCAAAAATAAAAATGATCTCTAGTATGAGAATCAGGCTACCATTCATCCCAAACTCCCCAAAATGCAAAACTCCCTGATATCCCATATATGGTAGTCCCTGTGTGGAGAAAGGTAAAGAAACAAGTATATAAATCAACCTTTAGTGGCATAACCTCTGCCCATACATATCTTCCTGCTTCCTTCCCAATACATATCTTTGTTCTCATAACATATGATAAATAAATAAATAATAAACCAAAACAACAAATAGTTACACCAAACCATTTTTTTCTCATAACCGGACACTCGTAGTAATCCCCAGTGGATTTTCCCTTCTTTTTTTCTCCTTTACTATGGCGGACACCCTGGTGACCCCATCGAGACTCTCCCCTAACCACTCCACGATCACATTCACTCCCTCTCGTAAACCTCTCGCCCATTCTTGATTCATTTCCCTGCTAAGTGCTCTCAAGTATCCCGTTCTTCCTCACATAGCCCACACTTTCTCTCCCATCTCGTCTCCCATCCATACTTTCCATCTTTTCTCTTCCGAACCACACCTTGACCGTGCTATGGTCAATATAATATAACCCGGCCTCCTCCCCACAGTTTGAATAGCCTGGTACCCTGAGTTATAGGCGCTTCTCTTAATGTGACCCTGCCTAATTTGTTCCTCGACTTTCTGGACTCTCATCCTCATTACCGCTTCTACCGATCCCCCATTCTCCCATAACTGCCCCACCGCCGTCTCCGATAACCCGCCCGCCTCATACATCGTCCTTCTCTCTAGTCCCCATGCATTCTCCCTAGCACTCAATCCTGTCATTCAAACCTGCCTCACCAAACGCTCTTCTCCCATTCTCACCAGCCTTTCCTCATACGCTACGCTCATTTTTCCGGTTTCCTGCGGGACTATATAATTTGGTGGAGACCTCTCTAACTTCATTAAGTCCTCCAGGAACCACCCTTGCTACCTTTCCAGCCACTCCCACTCTTATACACCCGTCACCTCTACTCTATACATTAAAATTGGCTTCACACATCCATCCTACATTCGCATCACCACGTCCCAGTTGCCTCCCCACAAATTCCCCCACTTTCCTTTCACTCTGTTCCATGCTCGCCTGGCTTTCTGTTCTAACCATCGAATGTGCTCTCCCCATGATCCCATATACTTGAAGAGAAGCCCCAAGTATTCTTCCACCCTGCACCTTCCACCCGGCTTACTGAACCTAACCTAACCCAACCTAACCTAACCTAACCTAACCTGCCACCTGGCTTACTGAACATCATCCATTTTGTCTTTTCCACATTCACACTCAGTCCCCTTTTGTCCATATACCTTTCAATCCTTTTTAATACCTCTTGCACACCTTCTTTTCGCTTCGCCAAAGAAACAAGTATGGTCACACCATCGCTCGGAACCACCGACTCCCAACTTACCCGTAGTACCACTTGTTCCTGCCAATAAAGGCGGAACAAGTCCGTTAAAAAAGGTTATGCCAGTTTAGTTTTGGGCTCAATATTTGCCGAAATACAACTAACTTAACCTAGTTGGAATCCCTTTTCTTTAGGTTATGTTCCGATCTATTGTTTTTAGGTCAGGTTATATTTTGATAATAGTTTGGTGAGGTTAAGCTAAGATCTTTTTAGTTTATCCCGACATAACTTAAAGTAAGATGACCTATAAATAAAGATCCTACCTTGAGAAGACCCTTCGCTGCCTTGAAAATCATTCTGGGAGACATCTGTCAACTTCTGGAACATTAAACATTCCGTTATTATCATTCAAAATCAAATTTGTACCCTACCATTTCGTTCCTTTTTAACAATAACATACCTTGACCATTTTTTGTCATGTTAATCCTCAAAAACACTTCACTTAAACACTTCGAATCGAACTACTTAAAGGCAAAACGAATGTTTCCTTTTTTTACATAATTTTTAACTAAATTTCGAAAATGTAACAACACAAGCACCAAACGCGCAAGTACACATCTTCGAACACGGCGCGAACTCGACGAATACTGATTGTGCATCACCAAGCATAAGCTGATAAGCACAATCAAGTTTTCAAAATCCTTGCACTCTTTCTCTGCGCTAGTCACACCAGCCCGCACTCACAATCAGCAATCGCATACTACCTGCAGATTTTTATTTAATTCTAAAATGACATTTTAACGTAGGCAACCCAGCATACAGCAACGTATTTTTTTTCTCAATTTTGATTTGAAAAAGTATCTAAATATAAAAGTAAAAAGTAAGTCGGCTGAATAAATGGACTTAGAGCTAAACGACAAAGTCAATAACGTTTAGCACTTTGCTCCACGCTTAAATTGACTCACATTATGCATTTTATTCTATCTATTTTATTCTATCTTCTTTTCGCGATGCTGTTTTTGAGCGAGGGCGCGGGAGGCTCAAGTGCAAATCCTGCTTACGCATAATTTCGTTCCATTTGCCATCACAGGGGGTGGTAAAAACGTCTAATCCCGACGAAAGTTCTTAACTTACAGATGCAGAAAAATGAAATGCCGTTGGATTTCTTAGATTGTCTTTTCTTACAAAATCTCTCAAGCCCTCGCCTCGAAGTGGTTGTGAATGCATAGTTTCGAGGCAAGGCGATGGACTTTGTCTTGTTATTTGATTTAGTATTAATTAGGAGATTAGCGGCGGCTTGCCGCGTTGTGGAGCTCGGTGCTCGTTAGATCATTCTCGCTCGGTCCGTCGTAGCGAGCAGACGTACCACTCAAGAGCGACACATCATAAGTGCTCCAAGTTCGTG
>JAODAC010043471.1:0-11311 GCA_027575185.1 Mimaenictus wilsoni | reverse complement strand
GGCGGGTCTAGCAGGGGTGTTATTGCTCTGCGTGCTAGAGGCCGGCGATGTGGGATTACTCTCGTCGTACATAAAGTTAGCCGTTTCAGACATGGAATCCGACATTCGTTCATCACACAGGGACCTCTCGCTCAAATCCGTTAATGGGCCAGGGTCGCAAGGGTTACGCTCATGGTCCATGTTCACCTTCATAGGATGGGACAAATCAACCGGTTCCGATAAATCCAATGGGATCTCACCATCCTCCTCATCTTTACCTTCACCCTTTATCTCGCTCTTATCACCATTCGATGCGTGTGCTTGCAACTCGCTCTTATAACGCTTCATGCTTTCTTCATAATATTTCTTGATTGAATTCTCCATGTCAATCAACAATCGATTGTTGATTGTTAATTATGTTGAAGTGTGTGTTACTTCTCATTTATTAATTCACACTGATGAATGTCCACCCCGGGGACTCGAACCCCGTCTGCCAGCGTTATAGACCAACGCTCTATCCACTAGGCAGAAAAAAAAATATATATATCCATAAAAACAAAAATAGTATAATGAATTATAATAATGCGGAATTCCAGCCTGCAATTTTTTACGATTTTTTATAGGCAATACATGGTATTTTTGCCCATTAACGTCAAAAAAAATCCAGCCCCTTTTACCCGGCAAAACCTACCCAGGAATTCCCCCGCTACTAATTAGTCGAAACTTTTGTATAAATAGCGCCCCAATGTAAAGTTAAAATTCAGCATATGCCTGAAGATGGATTCCTTGCAACCGAAACGCGCATCGCAATTTACAACAAATACGTGTGGGTGCGGGTCTTCAAATTCTGTTTAGGCTAGGTTGGTATAGGATACTTCAAGAAGTAATAGGATAAGTTAAATTGTAGTAGATGAATTAGTAGATGAATCAGGTTCGGACATGTTATAACCGATTACGATATTAGCTCAAGTTAGGATATATAAATAGTATTTTACATCGTTTTAAAGTTTTATTAATGTCGGAGTCCAGTGGCCTAATGGGTAGCACGTTGGTCTACGCAGACTGACGAGATTCGAGACTCCAGCGCGCCAGCGTAACCAATCTTCTTAATTCTGACCAATTCAATCTTAATAAGAAATAATTAATTCATACACACACAAATACACACCGACTCAACCCATATACAAATTTCTATTTAAGCAACTTTGGTCGGGAATAGTCGTAATAGGTAGTAAAATATATCTATTCTTATTAATAAAGGTTTCATATATATCATAGGAAAATGCAATGGAAAACACCCGCACAACAAAATCTTCACGCCCTCGTTTGCAGCGTTCTGAGCGAGTGTTCAGCGAATCTCATCTGACATCCTGGGAGGCATTTGTTCGCGACTCGCTGTTGACGCTTGCATGGCCGGATTTACTTAATGTCGTTTCCGGGTAAGTAACTCTTATTTAATTATTATGACAATCAATCTCAGGACAAACAACTTGGCCTGTGGCAACATTAATGAGGATTTGCCGATTGTTGTGCTATTACAATTCCAACGCAACACGGCCAAAACCATTCGAGACAAAGCTTACTCGGATGCGGCGTCCACTTGCCGGAAGAGAAAACATTTTAATGTACACATGTTGCACATCGCTAACTCGTGCCATTCAGACCAGAGGAGTGGAGCAACGGAAATCGATCCGAAGATTCGAAACAATGCGGGTTTGTGAATCGTTCATTTTCGCTGCTGTGAAAGGCGAGTGAAAGAAAGCGAGATTAAACTCAAAAAAGAATATATACATTCTATCCCCGGAAATTCTATCAAAATATACAAGTACGATGGAAGGACATCGTCACAAAGAAGCTAAATCAACATTGCTTGTATTCTGCCGTCGGGTTGGGCGTTGTTAAAAGACGAAATTCAGATATATATATATACATTGTATTTTTTGACTCGCAAGAAACGTGACTTTTATTTAAAGAATATGTAAATTATTTTTGGAAAATTCATTGGTTTAAGTATATTTCATATAAGAAAATAGTGAACATTAATATATAGAGTACAATTCAAATACTTAACCTGTAAATATATGTTATATTGAATTTGGCAATTTAGTGTAAAGTTTGAATTTACATATTTGAGAGCAAGTACTTAGTGATGATTTTTCCTAACTCATTCACACAACTACTATTAAACAGTCTTGTTTGAATGACCCCAGACTAGCTAGCATTGACATATCAAAGAAGAACATGTGTAATCATTTAACACCATTAATGAATTTAACACAAAAAGAGAAAATATGAAGCGCCCGACCAGGTTTGAACCGGCGACCTTTGGGATATCGGGTCAACGCGCTACCAACTGCGCCACGGAGACCTCGGCGACACTAAAGTTAGCAAAGACACAAAGACAGCCAAGACATCGCGGCAAAAGGAAAGAGTTAATTCGAGATACCAGGTCGAGTTTCCGGGGTCTCTGTAGCGGAGTTGGTAGCGCATTGGGCCGGTATCTCAAAGGTCGCCGGTTCAAACCCGGTCGAGGGCTTCGAATTTTCTCTTTCCTTGTTAAATTTCAATTTCAATTAATTAATTTCTTTGTAAATTCATCAATTGTACTAAATGATTATATGTTCTTCTTCTCAAAGTTGCTCTCAAATATGTTAAAAATATGTTGTAAAATTTGTATCGAATTAAATGCATCAAACTTTAGATATATATTTCCCATCCATAAGGGACTTAAACATATTTTATGGAAAATTGTAGTTTGATAGTATATTATGAATTATTCAGGTTTTGACCCAGAGTGTAGGAAGCTGGGATTCCAAAGGCTTTGCCTTGCGGTTTACGTATTTACCACGAATGCAGGTCAAGTTCGCATGAATGCAATTTATTGCAATTTAATTTAATTTAAAAGGACAGTTATGTTTTATTTTATTAACTATATTTATATTGAACGTAAAACTCAATTAAGTTATAGTTTATAATATTTTTAAATAATAAAAAAGCGGTCGAAAATAGATTAACTTTTTGGTCATTCATAAAAGAAACATTAAGAGGTATAATATAAAACAATAGTTCAACATGAGTCCCATACATGGTAGCGACAGATTAATGAGTGAACGACAGATGTTTGTTTAAATGTTTGTTTCTATAAGCGTTCGGTCGATTTTATCAATTTTTCAATTTCCTGGGAAAAAATACATATTGATAAACCAAGCAAATGCAATTATAAAACAAACGAATATAAATGGATCTATAGCGGAATTGTCCAAACAAAAACCCTTGGCTGATAGGGAATCCCCCATTGAGTTGATGATAAATGTTGTTCATACAGGGATTGATTGTTTATTTAATGTAATTTGTTTTCATATTACAAGACCATATTCTGAATTCATTGTTCCCACTCTATATGAATATTTTAATGCTATGTATATTGCTATGCAAAACTAAAATACCAAATAATTTGGCAGGGAATAACATAAAATATGAGAAACTCTAACACGTCTAATATGTGCGAAAAATATGAAGATTTGGAGGAATGAAATAAATGTACAAAAGTAATCATACTATGAATGTTAAGTACTCCTGACTGGCTACGAGTCTTACAAGAGAGTCAATGCTCTGTCAAATGAGTTTCGCAAAACTAAAAATATAGTCGGGTACTAGATTTTTGAAAAAAAAATATGGTGAAAATCCTAGGTAGCAATGCCTGATAGTTTCCGAGAAAATAATTGTTAAACATCCAACCAAATGTGCCAATTTACACACATTATGATGTATACATTCCGATTACAGTTATCGATACGTCGGTTGTGTGGTGTGGTAGTTAGTTACGTCGTTGGTCTGCTATTTTTGGGTACGGTTTAGAGGCAGATGAAACCTCACTCGCGCCGTTTTTTTTCTCCCTTTTCTTATTCATATATTTTTAATTGCATTTGTGCATTATTGGTACATTTATTAATAATAATGTATATAATTTAGTGGCTATCAACCCTGAGGTTTTTCCGCCATGTTTACAATTTATTTGTGTATGTTTACAATTTTGAGTTTTGTTGTTGTTGTTGTTGTTGTGGGTTGAATGTTCCATGTTGAATGTTTATGTTGAATAATGTTGATTGTAGTGTAGTGTGTGTGGTGTGTAGTGGGTGAATTATTATAATTCACCCGGCGGATTGCTCACCTCGGGGAATCGAACCCCGTCCTTCTACGTGGTAAGCCGAGGCGCTACCACTAGGTCGCCCAGGTGAACTGGTACATTTATTATTAGTATATATTTATTGAATTGTAAAATAGCATGAACGAAAACTATTGTAACTTCGTAGTCACTGGTTTGGACTCACTTAGTTGACGTTGTGGTTCTCCAGAAAACAGCAGGGTCAAATGAGTTGAAAGCAGAAATAGTGAAAAGCATCCCTCATATTCACTAAATTAAAACGATAACGTGAATATAACTTGAACAGTTTTCGACGAATATATTACTATGTCAATGTCATAGATATATTTTACCAATTTTCTTCAACGTCAACATTTATGAAAAATATTACCATACCAATCTCAACTACGGAATATCTTGACGCAAACCAATAAGAGGTTTGTCATAAAAGGTGACAAATAAATGCAACATAAAATATTCATAAATGAATATTCCGAATACGCCCGAAGTTATTTCAGTGAAATATTACAATAAACTCCGACAAACAATGAGATGAATTTCAATTCGTTTCTACCTTGAAATAAGTCGAGAAAAGTTGTCTTTCCATTAATTTAAAATAAACTCAAAGAGACATAAAGACATTTCTGTTCCTTAAGAATAAACTTTTATATCAATATCGTAAATATATGTTTGCAAAATAATGATTTTCCCAATTTAATAAAGTTTTACCAACATGAAAAACATTGGCGTAGAAAGATCAAATGCAAAATATATTGAGGCAATCCAATAGTAGATAACATAAAGTATTACAAACATATGCAATGCGTATGTGTAACCCAAATTCCATTCAAATATGTATTCCATCATTATTTTATTTTTATTTTTAATTAATTCTGGGCGGTTAGTCGCCACTAGCACTCCATCATACCTGGGGCGGTTTACAGTGTTGGTGGAGGCGCCGGCGTCATTGGCGGCGATTGCCATTGCGATACGTGCTCTGGATTATTCAATATTGACGCTACGCTGTTATGTACGATCTGAATGCAATGCACATAACTCGATTATAATCATCGGCGAGTGCAGGTTGCGTGATGTGCTTTCCCGTCGGATTATATAGCGTAGCTTTATAGCAATGGTCCATTAAAACGAGTGTCACTTATTTGAAGTAACCATCGATTATTGATTGCTTTGATTTCGGATATTAAATAAACTTCAATTCAGGTACTAAAAATATTCCATTTTGTGGGCATCGAATAGTATTTGCTAGTTTTGGATTAATTGATAAAGCTTCCTGCCGCAATTTCCAGTTGATTGCGTTTTGTATAGGGGTATGAACTTACCTCTACAGTTTATACCTGCCAAGTTTAAAAATAGTCTATTGAAGTACGCTCGCAAACCTTTCTATCAATCGGGGATGATGCTGATAACGGGCTTTAGTCGCTCGTCAGCACTTGCGGCCGTAACTGCTGATAATTATTCCTAGAATTAACCTAATTACGATTTCGAGTGATGAGAGACGTGGGACAAATTGAGTTATGGTCAAATAGATACAACCCGCATTCGGGAATTGAGAAACTAATGTGAAACAAGCATGCCATTCGTCATTTACGACGTCAATGATTAAACTAATCGTGTTTAAATGTGATTAATTGAATTATGCTTAATTGATGCAGCATTAAATGATAATTTTGCGAATCCCTCAAGTGTTAAATTTACCCTTGAGTAAGTTTTAAAGAAAAGTGTTGTTCCTCGACTGAGATAAAATGAGTGTAAAATATCCAACACGCTCCAGAAGTGGAGCAATCACCGAAATTCGTCACAGTCGTGGCGAAAGACGAATGGCCCTGGCTAATTCGAAATTGGATAGACGCAGTTCCAGTTTGGAAACATGGAACATTTCACCGCAGAAAACCCCGAGGGATGAACGCTTCCAAAACTCACAACTTCGCCAGCATTTTGCCAATATAAGGTGTTTTCTAATGCATAAGTTTTATTTATTAAAGTCAATCAATAAAAAAGTAAGACCATCTTCGTAAAATACGTAGCGAAAGATGCTGAAAGTTAAGGTGATGAAAATTTACAGTTTACTGTTGAGATGATGAATTATATATCAGATTGATTCCTGGGGAAATTTATGAAACTTGTTTTCGTAAAGTTCCTTTAATTCTTTATAATTTCATTATATACTTGCAATTAATTGCAGTACATCATGAAATAATATTATCCTTCATTTCTTCATTCATTCCGAAAACAGATTAGATTTGGTGGTTTTTTTTTATATGATAAATATACTTTTGAAAACAGAACAAACGCTGATTTTTTTTATTCACTTTTATAGAAAGGTGAAAAGTTTGTTTAATCCGGTTCGAAGGACTATGAAAGGTTAGGTTGATCCTTGTTTGATCATGAAGATTGTTCTGTTGGAGAAGTATGCAGTTTCACATCGATAACGTTAATTATTTCCTTAGTTTATGCACGTTCAAACAAAACATCAACCTCAACCTCAATACGCAATAAACTCAAGTATTTTATTTGAAAAAGTGTTCTGTCAAATCGTAGCTACGTCCGACAATGTTTAACTGCAGTGATCTAACGAGCACTGAGCTCCACAACGCGGCAAGCCGCCGCTCATCGATATTAATATATCCTAATATTAATATTTGATATAAATATTATCCTGCCACAGGGTAGTAAAATGGTTATAAACACATTAATGTTGTTAGAAGGGTCAACATCATGAGAACCCTTATAAGTCTCACCTTTCTGGTCCTATAATAACTTAACTCGGATCTTAATACAATCCTTGTGGAATGCCTAATTCATTAGCGTACTCAATAATCCGACTGCGTTTACGCAGAGCACGTATTGCGGCTAAGGTTCACCAATTTCGCTGCCACCTGAATCTTGGATCCGCAACCACTTTATTATTAATTACTTACGCCTGACATTCCTCCATCCCATTACGGGTTTAATTTTGGCGGCTTAGGTTCAACTGCCGCGACGGGTCGTAGACTTGAGAGTTTTTAAGTGGGTGTACGGCGTTCCGAATGCAGATTTACCTATCAACTTGCAAATTATTAAGTCACTTTCAATTTTGGTGTATTCGTGTCGTGGTCTGGGTTTCTTTAGGTTTTAGTTAATGCCGTAGCTGAATCTATTGAGAGAGTTTAGAGAAGATTACGAAACTTGTAAGTGGATTCTGTAAAAAGATAGACAAGAGACAATTTTGAAACAGCCCTCTTCCAAAGTTTTGTTTTCTGCTTGAAACTATCTTACTGAGAATGAGATCTGGGATATGATTTGTTTATTCAGTAATCTTGTTCTTTTTTGAATTAATGAAGAAATTTTAATATTTTACCTATACCTAATGTATACTAAGCCTAATACAATATATTAATGTATGTAAACCTAACACATTATAGTTTTGCATGTAACCCTAACACAGAATATACTTCATTCGTTTTAAACCAGCAATTTCTATTTAATATGTTCTTTTACTTCATAAATAACATTCGTATTAATATTTGCAGAATTAATCGACTTTGAACTATTTTTTTAATGTACCTATTTTAATAATCACACAGCAAAAACGGATTAACAAAAAATTGACACAAAAATTACGAACAATAAATAAAATTATGAAATAACTTTGAATAATACATGCAGCGCCATTTCTCGGTCAGGTGTAGAAGCTCTCGAAAGAAATCAATACTGTTCCGACCGTCCGTTCCTAGAAGGCGCTACTCGGTCAATTCGTGAAATATTCATCATTTATGAAGGAATATTCAGGAATACTTCATAATAATACATTATTAATGATGTAGCAATATTATCATTACTTATTATAAACAAATATTTTTGAATAATCTTACAATTAGTAATTATATTTTTTATAAATAATATATGCTTTATAAGTATTAAATGTTTTAGCAATCAATATTATAAGATGAAGTAAGTACAGCTGCAATTAAATTTTCACACGTCTTCTTTAGTGCAGTGCAATTTAATCCGTGAAGCTGTAGTCCAATCAGCTGCGAATTTGGAGAGTCACGTAACAGGAATGCACTCAACCGCAATTCTTTAGAATTCCAACGTTACGAGCATTAAATGACTATTATTTCTACAAATTATAATTCTAATTTAGTTATTAATATAATCAGTTAAATCATTATATATCAAATTACTTAATAATTCTGAAACTTTATATGTGGCAGAGCTAATAAATTTAAGCCGAAATATTTTGCAGGCCAATTTCCTAAATATTGGCGCCTCCACCATAAAGCATGTTTTTGTGACCCGGTTTTGTTACAGCTTCCGCATGTTTCGCTGCTTTTCAGGCTTTTCATAAAACGCATTTGGAAAGCACTATTAAATGTCACGGATATGATTATGTGATATATTATATGTGGTTATATAATTATAATGAAGTTACGAAAAATATATAAAATGCTAAAGGTATTATACTTATTATTAATAGTGCTTTAATATTAAGCTTTATAAGTCTAGCCTATGATAGGCCTATGAAAACACAATAAAGGATCTCTATGAAATTGCTTGAAGTGGAAACTTCAAGAGTAGAATTCCAAAACTATGGTAATTAGAATTTAATAATTTACAAAATACTAATATTTGCGGAATTCCGGTATATCTAACCAATTTCATTTTCACATTTCTGACTTTTATAATGAAAAATAATTGAAAAATTAATCACGTATATGTAGGCATCTCAGAGATAAGAGACTTTTGTATCATGATATAAATCCTTTGAACTTTTTTCTTTCTTTCGAAGCTTAGAATTAGAAGTCTGTGGCTATTGTAGCTGTGATCTTTGTGGTGCTATCGACCACAATGTGCGTACCATCAAGTTAAGTGAAACAATTCTGCCTTCTGGCAAATGGAAATTCCATTAGGCAGAAATCAATACAGCGTTTGGAAAGACTCACTATCAGAGGGCGTAGCAATTACATTCACGGAATATTCCAACAGTTTTATTTTAGACATATTACATTTCGGATAAGATGAAGAGATGCAAATTCGGTAGGGCAAATTCCTATCTGATTTATTTCTTGGAATATACGTTATGATGTGTCAACAATACAGTAATCGTTTTCCCTTCTATTATCCAATGATGGCTCTAAAACTCTAAGAAAATCGATTCAAATAACTGCCAAATAAATAAAAATACTAGCTGTATTTTATTTCAACAATTACTTGCCTTTCTGAATAGCTTAATATCTTGGATTGACAATGTGACAAATACCAACTATTAATCATTAATCTAAATATAAATATACGAGTAATGAAACTAACAAATTGTTTAGTCGATACTGTTTATCAAGATCTGGAAGGGAATTGGCCTATTTGATTTAAAAGATTTTAGTATAATTGGAGATTTTATAGGTGGTTTTGATAGTAGACGTAGACAAAACGCCGCCACGCCGGTTATGCGTACAATGCACGTTTGTATCCACCACCAGAGGGGCAGCACATTGTATCGGTGACGTAATTTATGAGGTCACAGGCGTAACTCTATACTGAAAGCCCATTGAAGGGGCAATGCTATTGCAAAAAGCACTCGCACACCCCATTAAAATCCTGCGAAAATGTAGTATTTTTAAATTATCTACATAATTACCTGCACACAAATAAGCAATATAATACTGAAAACGGTAATCACGGAACAGGACATATTACTTTATTTGAAAACTGAAGCTAATATATTTTTATTTCCATATTTCAGAGACTGAATTATCTGATGTTAAATGACATATTAAAGCATGAGTATTTTTATTTTATTCAATGTATTTGGTCCGCAGACCTGGCCATCGATCTTCACTGGGCCTTCAGCCTGAATACATACATATAATTTTATTGTGTTTTTGTATATATTACATGTTATTATGATTTTTATTATGTTTTTTTTTGTGATGTTGTTGTTATTGTTGTGTTGTTGATGTGGTGTTTTGTTGGGTGTGAGTGAAGTGAATTTTTATGTTGTCAGTGGATTCTTTTTGTGTGTTGTGGGTTGCGCATTGCGATTGTGGTGACTTTATCGGTGTGGATTTTTATTAATGTGAATTTTTCGTGTGAATTTTTAATGTGAATTAATTAAATTAGTCATTTTGAGCGTGAATTTATAATAATAATAAATTCACACTAGTGGAGTGCCCACCCCGGGGACTCGAACCCCTACGTGGTAAGCAGATGAAAGCATGTGTATTTTAAGGAAATGCGCAATATGTTTGCTTTGGCGAAATTAATATATTTTAATAAAATTCGTTTTATTTTTAAAGTAAAGTGTAAAATTTGCGTTATCCATGTTTATTTAATTTCATACCACAAGTAATTTGATTTTTGTTAGGGAGAAATCTAACATTACTTTCATGTTTGAATGTTAATTAAATCGCATTGTAAGAATATTTGAGGATTCAATTCAGACTTTTGATGTACACGTTTCTTTAGCACTACTTTTTTCAAAAATAGTAAACATAATGTATTCGGTCCGCAGACCAGGCCATCGACCTGCATTAGTCATTCAGCCTGGATACATATGTTTTTATTGTGTTTTTTTGTATATATTACATGTTATTGTGATTTTTGTTATTGGGTGTTGTAATGTTGTTATTATTGTTGGGTTGTTGATGTGATGTCTTGTTGGGTGTGAGTGAAGTAAATTTTTATGTTGTCGGCGAATTCTTCTTGTGAGTTGTGGGTTGCGAATTGCGATTGTTGTGACTTTACCGGTGTGGATTTTTATTAATGTGAATTTTTCGTGTGAATTTTTAATGTGAATTAATTAAATGAGTGATTTTGAGGGTGAATTTATAATAATAATAAATTCACACTAGAATTTATAATACTATCAAATTCACACTAGTGGGGTGCCCACCCCGGGGCTCGAACCCCGTAAAGCAGATGTTTTACTATTAGGCTGCCCAGGTGGGCGTATGGGTTATATTTTTAGATATATGTTAAAAAAGGTCCTAATATTCTCGAAAAATGGTACAGGTGAATATATCCAAGAACTTCCTATGGTCAACAAACAAATTACCAACAGCGAAGTTACAGACAGATTTCAAATTTGCGTTTCCCAAATATATACCTTATCTTGCTAAATATATGATTTCTTCGTTTAAAGATGTAAATCATCATGTTCCACAAACCTCTAATATTGTAACTACATTACCA
>JAODAC010043460.1:0-11315 GCA_027575185.1 Mimaenictus wilsoni | reverse complement strand
GCAATCATCACTGTCAACGAACGGGTAGTTCGGGTCCTGCTAAAATAAAAGACCTTTGGCGTTTTCGTCAAAGGTTGTGAGCTGAACGGTCGGTTCGCAACAGCACTGTTTTAGGTAGAAAATACGCCAGCTCGAGCATTTTTGGGGCTCTTATTCTTCTGAAGCATCCAATTTCTTGGTCTAACTATTTTTATAAATTCTCGCCCCGTAGAGGTCTGAGAAGAACCTCTACGGTCTTCCTTAGAAGATGATACGCCTCCCAGTTTTGAAACCTCTTGTTTAGAATAATAATTTAGTTAGCCTAAAGCAAATAGTGATGCAAACAAATGATTAGCATATTGACGCAGGCAACCATGTTCACTATATTTTTTTAAATTTGCAATTCTAGTTAGTTCGATAGTGTTTATTCATGCTGTAAATACTGTTTACACAGTTAGTAACTGTTCAAAGTTGTTTTCAAGGGTTTTCCAAGGATATGAGTCAAGTGCAAGTCCAAATAGATGAAAGGTAAAAATTTACATTTTTTTTTAGGTCTCTTTTAGTTGTTTTTTTTCTATACGGAATAGGGAAGTTCTTAAGTGTTTAATTTATTGCTAATTGAAGGAGTCTTCGACTCTTGCTTACATCGTTTTCAAACCTTCCCCTAAGTGGCCTGCTCCATCCTTATGTTGTCATCTCCCCCAATTTGTCTGTCTTACATGCTTCTTTGAGACGCTCCCTGGTTAGAAAGGTGGGGGAAAGCTGCCTATGTTTCTTAACTTTCCTATTCCTCTCACTTATCTTTACCGCTCACCTCCTAGAAATTCTCATCCACTCTTAAAAATTGCTCGTCCCCTTTTGATGTTCTGTGATCATTTCTCTCCACACAAGCGGTTCATTGGTTTGATCAGTGACTACAAGGTTCCGAGATCGAATTTCGCCGGGCGAATATCATAAATAATATCAGAATATCCTAAAAAATTCCTGTGTTTGAATTGTTCTGTCCAGTTTGATAGTATTTATCCAGATTTTGATATTGCTCCTTTCCTTTTGGTATTGCCATCTCCAATGTTCATACAGATCGTCCCCGTCGTGATATTACTCTTCCATACTTTATAATTGATCATCGCAATTCTCTTTTGCTATGCTCATCGTCTCCTTATAATTTTGATATTGCCCTTTTCGATTAAGACACCCATATTTGGTTTTTCCTATCCTAATATAGAATCCCGCTTTCTCATCTATGAGGATGAAGATCATGGACAACTAACAGGGCTTTTTAAGCTCCTTCGGGAATGCCAGACATAGCATTTCTGTGGGAACACGTCAATGGCGATCGTTTTAGATTGTACTAACTTGAATCTTGATTAGATCAAAACTAGTCTTCATTTTAGTGATATGCAAGGAATCAAATGAAATACTACCAAACTTTATTAATTGTAAGCGAAAATCCTCAACATTACTTATATCTCTGCAATTCACTTCAAAATTCATACGTGATGGAAACCAACTGTTATTACTCAAGCATTACGCGTCAAAAATGCAAGATGCACTTAAAGCTTCAAAAACCTTGCAAACTTATTGTTGTTTTGCACATTTACCAGCAAAACCATGACGAACAAAATTTATTAACGCACATTAACGATGCATTTCAGCGAGCAAGACAGCGGCTGTTTGCAACGAACGATCCGTCTAATGCATCGAAAACGCAATTGCACGCTAATTGCATGCGCCCTCGTTTTGCGTCACGAGGACTGCATCCGCAGCGCCAAATCAAAATATGCAACATTTAAAAGCTTTCTCCGTTGGAACTGTTAACTTAATTAGCCGCAGTTGAAACACATGCCACCTACACATACGACGCGCGCACAGGCAACATGTAATGCGCATGAAACAAGCCGCTAATTGTCGATAAAAACGCCAGAACACCGCTCAGATTCAGATTTAGCCAATTTATCTCCAGACATTTACACATAGATGTGATACAATCACGTTGCAAATACAAACAACA
Organism: Mimaenictus wilsoni; assembly: GCA_027575185.1. Lineage (NCBI taxonomy): Eukaryota > Metazoa > Arthropoda > Insecta > Coleoptera > Staphylinidae > Mimaenictus > Mimaenictus wilsoni. The sequence continues at coordinate 9,325 of JAODAC010043460.1, read as the reverse complement.
TGTGCTTCATCATATTCGGCATTCCCACGCCGTTTTAATCCTCGCCGTCTTTCGCTATTTCGTCTTGCTGTCGGAACCGGACGATTTATGCATGGGCGTCCACGGCGCTGAATATTGTAAGATATTAAATTTACATAAAGTAAATTGCACTCTGCCCGGTTGTAACAAGTCTACAAGTAGGTAGGCACAGCAAGACAATTTGCAGCGCTAAATAGGTGATAAAAATATGGATAAGATGCCGGATGAGGTGATGGTACACGCGTGGTTATGATAAATGACGTCTTCCCGTTGGTGACAAAATTGCAAATTGTCTTTTACAATCATGATTTTTCATTGGAATTGTGGGATTTCCTGTATATTTTAACTGTAAATAAACAAATAGGTTTTCTACAGTTATTTTTTTAACATTATTAATTTAAATAATTAAAAACGTTTAACTTTTCTCGTGAGAAAATAAAAACTATCTAATTGGGAAAGAAACTTTTAAATTACTGTTTGTCTTCCTATCTACCATATGTTTGTTTTAGTGATTATATTAGCATTTTTTTCATTTGTGGAAATGTTTAGCATAAACTTTATACATGAGTAAATCCTGGTAATAACGGAAAGACATGGGACCAATCATTTTTCTATTGTAGACAGGGTTCCTTTAAATATCAGACAATATAACAACGGGGATCTTTAGTCTCTTTAGAACTCTTTGTGATTAAATCGTCCACGGAAACGATATTTCCTGATTCCTGGAATAGGGAAGGATACAACGGGAAATCACAGAAAAAATCTGCGAAATACTACTCCGGCCCTGCAGACCTCGAAAAAGTTACCGACTACGCTGAGGAGAAAGAAATCTCCACACAGAACATCGCCGGGGTGATTTCGCCAATCGGCGACCAACGAAACAAATAAGGTTTGGAAGAGCAGGCCCGAGAGATGGAGTTCCTGAAAGTGTCTAATATCGTCGATGATTTCACTAACAACTTGCATGAGTCATAATATCGTAATCGTAATCAAATATATCGTATAAAGTAATCAAATGAAAAACTGTCCCAGAAGTTTAAAGATATTTTCACGTGGAATCGATTGGTGCATGATTTATAATCATAGCAATAGGGGAAATATAAAAAATATGAAAAACCTAAAAGTCGACATTTCTCGGAAAAGACGTTTTTTACACGATAAATATCTCAATAATTACCCAACATTTAGGCGTAAATTTGCATATCAAAACTAACTATATTTAATGAGAAATCGATCTGTATAACAATAGTCATTTTATAACATGCAGGTAAGAAAATATTTTCGAACAAAGTTTAAATTTCACGTTTTAGTTCCGCATTTTGCCGCTACGTGATACCGGTCGGACCCGGTCCTTTTAAATGAACACGAGTTATTTAAAAATAAACTTCATTATGAGTACAAATACGTATAAACTTTGTTTTCTTTTTTCAGGGTATCTTTCGGTAGTTCGAAAGGCTCCATGGTTGAGACGTTAATCTATGAGACGCCCGTTCAAGAAGAACCGAAAACCAGTCCGATACAGGAGAATGCGACCCCTTTTCCAGCCGACCATGACCAAACCGAGTAAGTTGACCGCATGTTTTAGTTTTCTGCAGCAGCAGTTGTTAGGAATCTGCACCGTTAAATACCAGTTTTGATACTGCTAGCGACACCTAGTCGCACGACATGCAGCTAATCTAATTGGGTGTGGCGTCGCTGTGTTTGCAGTGCGCTGCGGTCGCCTCTTGCGCGCTGGTGCGTGTTCATGCGTTTTTCGGTGGGACCCGCGCGCTGTGTGTTTTTGCTTGTTTCCTCGGGCATCGAGCGCGGCGCGGCCGGCACATAGCGACAGGGCGGGCGGCGCAAGTGTGTGAACGAAACACATCGCATCGCCGTAATCAAAAGCCAACCAGTGAAGCGGGCGCGCGCGATTGCTGGTTGCACAGAGCGTTGAAACATTCGCGTTTTGTTTTATTACATTACATACATATTTGCCTGTACTTGCACTCGCCGCGCCGTATTGTGAAGCGTTTCTTGTGATAACTTGGTATCTGTGATAAGAACAACAAAGGGGTTGAACCAACAAGGGGTGGATATAACTTTCCAAGGTATTTATTTCATTGTAGTATCCTCCACACTACGCTTATTATAGTTGTATTTTTAGAAACAGTTGCATTTTTACGAATGTATGTATGATCTAGGGAGTTTTGTTCTAAGGGTTGTTCTAAGTCTACACAACTGTAGACTTGTAACCTGAAAACAAAACTTAAATATGACCATTAACGTATTGTATGTACATGAAAGCGACAGTTTTGCGAGGTGTCATAGTGAGAGTGAAAGGATTTCGTAATACTTCATTCACACTGTGTTGCCGAAAACTGGTTTGCTTTATTGTATTTTCTGCCAGATTTTGCACGCGAAAGACGCATTTTAAGGTTATGCAATCGTGCAAAAAAAACTAAGTTTTAATTTCGTCCGTTTAGCTTATTTTTTATTCATTTTGAATCTCGCCTCTCACCGAATTCTAGCAGCATGTTTACAAAGCCAGCAAAAAATTCTACTCTTTCTTTTTTTACGTGTTACATGTCTCACGTAATAAATCTGTAGCGTTAACTGAGATTGAAGAAGAAAAAAAAAACGAATTCCAGAATTAAATAGTTGTGTTCAAGTTAAGCCGCAGATGATTGCGGAGACAAAAATACGTACCGACAAAGGAACAAAAACCTTACGCTATGTAGCCACGAACAGCTGGAAGACGTTTTCCAGCCGGCTTTTGTGTTCTTCTGTTCTTCGCGCGTTTGTCGAAAGTTGTTCGAAAATGCATTGGAAAAATACGGAAAAGGAAGCTCATAAGGTCGTCATCGACGCTTTTTTCGCGCCTCTTTTCTTTTGACGGAAAGACGACAGAAGCTGGTAAACCGACGGAAAGAGGAAGTCAAAAATGAAGCCACAGAATGATAAATGTAATCAATAGCTTTCGTTTTCTCATTCATATTCGATATGTTCGTGTTTTCGTTTACGTGGTTTCGTGTTTGCATTTGCTACTTGCATGTCGATGTGATTACAATCTTACGGATTTTCTTTGCATTCATGCAGTGGTAGTAAAATTGTACTTTATTTGCATTTTGCTTTTTACATAATTTTACTTTTTATTTGCGGGTATGTTCAATTTCTTGAAAGTGGTGCTGGTACCTTCGAGTAACATGCAAGTATTTTTAACGTTTTGGCCTGCAGACGACATGCGATTACAGAAAAAAGAATACAAAGAATACAAATGGGATTAAAAGATCAGCAGGAAATATTATAGACATGCACAGTTAAAATATTTCAATGCATTTATATGTTGTTTAATTTAGTGACTCTGAGAATGTTTCTGTGAGCTCATTATATTTATAAGTTTTTAAATTGCATATTTTTATATAAAAACGCAAATCACACAAGTCACAATGTAGCAGTGACTATGTTACTATCTTTTTGATATTGCTTATAAATTCTATTTTTTTTACAAAGAAATACATTTCAAATCTACAATGTTGGATACACCTTCCCATAAGATTTTTAGTTGTTTGAATTGAATCAGTCCAATTGGATTCTAATTTTTATTTTGTAATTTTTTATAATTTATTAAAAAGTGTTAAAAGCTCTTATTGCTTCATTCCTGGGCGTGCTTATTGATATCAGTTAAGTTAAAATAATTAATTTAGTTAGCCTTGGCATATCACGCCAGCAGACGAGGTTCGAGTCCTCGGGGCGGGCATCACACACTGTGATTATTTTTCACACAACAACTTCACACACTCACCCACGCACTCATACACACACACACACATACACACGTATATGCAAACATACACACTCAAACACACTACTTCGAACTCTCAACTTCAAACACAACATCCAACTTCAAAAATTCAACTTCACACATCACTCTACTGACACCTGCAATTCACTGCGAGAACTACTCTCAACGTCAACAACAACAACATATACATCAACAACTCACCTCAACCAACGAACAATTGTATAAACACAATACATACTTGTAAATAACAACAATACAAAAAACATACAAATAAAAATAAAACATATCCATGTCGGAAAAACCCACAGAGGTCGATAGACATTAAAATATGTGATATTATTATTATATTAAAATATCAAATTTCAGCCCACTTGGGCAGCACAGTTGGTAGTGCTTCGGCTTACCGCGCAGTCGGACGGGGTTCGAGTCCCCGGGGTTGGGTGCCCACCCCGGGGACTCGAACATGTGTGAATTAATTTATTTATTAATTCACACTAAATTCACACTACAAATTCACATTCAAGAAAAAGCCACATATGAATCAAGATTCACATCTTACGATGCCAAACACAATTCACACCACGATGTACAATGCATTCTGTGTACATAAACTCAACGATAACGTCGGTAACGAGGACCCAAGCAGTGGATACACTTGAAGAGGAAGAATTCACTTTACTATGCATCCCCACCGAGATTCGAACCCGGGACCTCATGGACAGTGGTCATCGACCATATCACTGCGCCACTTGGCTGGACTTTTGATTTATTGTTTTTTATGTATTTTTATATTACATGTTATATTATGACTGTCCTGTGATGTTGTTGCTGATCCTTGTGTTGAATTGTTTCACATTCGGATTCTTGTTGTGTGTGAGTGTTTAGTTGATATGTCAGTGGTTTTATCCCTTTTAATGTGTGTTGAATGTTGTGGGTTACGCATATTTGCGATTGTTATTTTGAAGAGTGGTTTTTATTGTGTGGTTTTGTATAGGTATGAATTAATGTGAATTTTTTTTGAGATGTACAATTGTGAATAATGGGTGCCCACCCCGGGGACTCGAACCGCGTCCGACTGCGTGGTAGACCGAAACCTTACCAACTATGCTGCCCAGGTGGTCTGTTCTATTTGTTTTTGTTGTTTGTTATTGTTTTTGTTTACAATTTATACATGTAAGTGTTTTTATACAATTTTTTGTAGATGGTGTGTATGTATAGTTGTTGTTCTTGTAATGAGTTACAGATGTCTTTAGATTGATGTGTGAAGCCTTAATGTTTGAAGTTGATTGTTTGAAGTTGAATTTTTGAAGTAGTGTGTGTGTGTGTGTGTGTGTGTGTGTGTGTGTGGGGGTGGGTGAATGTATGAAGGGGTGTGTCATTAATAATCACACTGCGTGGTGCCCGCCCCAAGGACTCGAACCTCGTCCGCTGGCGTGTAACGCCAAGGTGTTACCCACTAAGCTACCCTAATTGTCTTTATTTTAAGTTTCCTTAAAGATGTTGAATTTCACAATTTAAATTTGGATGAGTCAATTGGCAAATCAAAATTATTTAATTTTAAATAATTTTGATTTTCTTTTTTTTTGATTCTAGGAGTAATTAATCAAATCCTAAATATTACAAAACATTCAGTTTTATAAAATTATCACCATAAATTTTTATTTAAAAACAACAACAACAAAAAAAACGTAATACTCATTAAGGTTAATAATCCCATCGCGTTTAACATTCAAACAAAATATCGTTGATTGTTTACCCAGAGCGCAGCGTTACGCACGTAATTAATAAACGTTAATTGAATTGTTTCCCTCCTCGAAAAACAGCACTCAACATCAACTCGAATTCAACCCATCCATAAAGCATTAAATACAGTACCCACCTAGACTACCAACCTACACTCCACTACATACATACTTGTACATACTCATACACACTCATGCATACACATAGATACAACACAACTGCAATAGAATCTACAATCCACAAGTATCCAACAACGTATGCTTTAATCAAGCTCTATGATTCGTCCATCGGCGTGTTTCGAACCATGCCCACGGTAAACACTCGCAACCAATCGACGTCGATGCACAGGTGGCAAGTGGGAGGCGGTGGCACGTGCGCATCACGCTCACCTGAGCGTCCACAGTGGAGAGAGACGATACCGGCGACTATCTTGTCGTCGTGTAGCCCAAGCGACAAAAAACGGCGTGGTAGGAGGAGGGATGAGCCTGCTGTTCGCCCGTATTGTACGGTTCGCTTTCGTGTTTTGTTGGCAAACGTCTCCAGGTATATCCGACAGCGGGCTTCAGTCGGTGGCGTCAGTCATCACGGGCCAGGTCAGGTGTGCGTCGTGCGTTCCGCCGGTTTGGTCATCATCATCATCATCATCGACGAGGAGCTCCTTCAAAATCCTCAAAAATCAAATAAAGTCTAAAAGAAGGCCAATACTTTGATATGGATAAGAATCCTAGTGTTTTCTAGTTTCCAGTGGTGATAATCAGTGATTATTTGTTGTGATGGACATTAGTGAGTTAAAACTGAGAATTTTATTATTAAATTGCTAAGATCTGAAGTGATATTCTTGTTGGTTGCTAAAAACCAACACTATGTAAGTAACTTTTAAAATTTTTAATAGTTTCTAAATCATTTATATTTTCTGGATTAATTTACAATTTTTGCCAATTTAGTTATTATTTAGTTATTATGGTTATTATGTTGGTTAATTTTATAGTACTTTTTTTCTTTCTATTTTTTAATATTTTATATTTAATTTTAGGAATAAAGTAGAATAAATAAAGAATTAAATACATATAAAGCATTTAAGCATACATATATAGCATTTTAAGTAAAGAGATTTGCTTTAGTCTTGCAATTAGAGTTTGAAGAAAACTCATCAGGAAAGATGCATAAATGAACAGAAGCTCATTTAAAGATTCTTTAGTTGAAGGTTATTACCATAAACTTCGGTTTAGAACAAATGTTTGAAATAAGTTGTGTTAAAGTTTTTGCTTTCAAGATTTTTTGTCTTGTTCATATATTTTTATGAACGGTGTGCCTTTTTCTACTGATTACTTTAAACTAATATAATACTGAAAATGAAGCTATTTTCCAGGTTAAAATAAGTTTCTGCAGTAAACTTTCCACTTTCCCTAGTTAAGATATGCATAATTTTATTTTTTAAAATTATCTTTGATGAATTTGGTTCATTTGAAGGATTGAGAATAACGTTCCTTAACTCATATTTCTTGGGTAAACATTTTCAGGTACACTTTTATTGAGACTTGACAATTACGCTCATATAACCGAAAAAGTTTTTAATTAAACTTGAAATATTTGCAAGTATGTCTTGTTGAAGTTTAATAGCTTCAATTTTGGTTCGTCAAGAATATTTACGATAACTTGCTTTAATGATTTCCGTTCAAAGATTGTGTGTTTTTCATAGCGTTTTTTTTCTTCTGGTTAATCAAAAATATTGGAGAATTATAATCATTGCACTACCTCCCTTTGAAAAGAAGTTTAAAAACTCAAGAAAAATGAAGTGTGAAATACAGGATATTTCTATACCATAGAATTCCAAGGTAATTTTCAGAACGAAATAGGTTTGGATGGTAATATTTTCAATTTCATGAGTTAATACAAGCATAATTTTAAATTATCTATGATGATTTGGGTTTATTTTAAAGATTGGTTTTAAATGGTAATAGCTTTTCTTAAGTTACAATTCTAGGGTGACATTTTTAAGGTTCCCTTTTTTGATTTTTGATAATTACAAAATTTGTATACACTCTCGAATAGTTTTTACTTAAAATTAACGTGTTTTCAAGAATGTTTAGTTGAATTTGAATATGCTAAAATATGGTTTAACAAAAAATAGAGGAGATAACTTGTTTTGAGGATTATTTGTCAATAATATTTGTGTTTAAGGCAGTTTGATGAACCTTGTTCTTTGGTAATTATGCTTAAAGAGAAAATTCCTCTTGAAGAAAAGAACACTAGCAAAATTTTTGTTAGTTTTATGTATGATAGTATAATGCACTAATGGTATTGATTAATTTTAAGAATACTTGTGTGAAACATATTTATTAAGACGTTTCTAGAAGATTTGAAACGTCTAAATAATTGATTTCAAAAAGTTTTAACACTTGCTATACATTTTATTTTATAAATTTTAATAAGAGCTTCAATACGACAGGAAATTGCTTTCTTTGTAATAGTTACATTACAAAAAGGGTTTTATATACAATATATACCATGAATACAATGAATACAAAGTGAAATCATAAAAACTGTTAAACGGATATTGTCAAGATTCATGAACATAATTGAGAACATATGTACATGCGTATAGTATAATACTGTACATGGCTAACATAATTCGTAAATTTTCAAATAAATATTCATAGAAACTTGAACAAAGTATTTTTGTATACCGAAGTAAATCGACTACTACAGCCATTACTCTATTCCATTATTTTGTAAATGTAATTAGTCTTATTGGAGGCTAATAATATTGTTAAGACGAACTTGGGTGCACAAATGCAAATAGTTAATTCGAATTTGAAGGCAATTAAACATTAATTAAACATTAAACATTCTTCTTCTTCTTCTTCTTCTTCACCCGCCTTGTCGCTGACCGGGCATATGCCAGTGGCCTGTCACATTCTTCCAGAATTATTCTGGGTAACTATGAGCATATTAATTCCCTTCGGGTAGGTTGCTAGCCTTGACCAGGGTGAAGAAAACTTCTATAACGACAAGATGTTGACACAGATGTTAATGTGGTTGCCGGAGCCAGTAGAGGTGATATTACCACGACCAGGATTTGAACCTGAATCCCGCTGCGATCTTACCAACTGGGCTACAAACATTAAGCATTAAAAGAGAAAATATAACATTAAACATTGTAAGAGAAAATATGATCCGATAACCGGATTACTAACAGTCATACAAGATAATATGTGACGTAGAGTAGAGAGTGTGTAACAACATTTTTAATCATCTGCACTCATTTATGACCATGAATCCTGTGAGTGATACTGTTTTTGTTAAGTGTTAATTAATAGTTTATTAGCCAATGACCATAGCAGTCGATGCCCGGTAAATCAAACAAAAAAAATATATTATCAGAAATTGCAGTAGGAGCCGCAGGCGAATGCAGTAAGCAAGCGAGTGAGGAATGGGCATTCCATGCCAATTGTACACTATACTTTTTCTACGACTATTATGTGTTAAAAAATTAATTTCTTTAGCAAAACGATACAGCAGGGTTTACATTATAATACGGGAGTGGCTTCTAGAAATCTTCATAGAACTTATTTATGTTTTACTACCAAAAACTTGAATTTTATAAACATGCTATAGGAAATAAATATATTAAAAATATTATATATTACGGTATATTATTAAGTGAAAAGGGAAGCGGCTTGGATATGATAAAGCGAATCAGAGAGGAGAGGAGGAGAAGGAGACGATGGTTGAATAGGATGGAGGAAATTTCTTAATATGGATAGGGCATTTTTGTAAATA
>JAODAC010043449.1:0-11315 GCA_027575185.1 Mimaenictus wilsoni | reverse complement strand
TTTTATTTTACGTGTTATTTTAAATGGGGCAATTTGATCTCGCTGCTGGAAGGCTCGCTGCTAACTTCTTATCGGTGTATATATATAGACCTTTTATATGGATTTCCACAACAATACTTAAGTAAATTTCGTGTTGCTCGTAACTTTTCCATAATCTAACGCACTTGTACGGATAATCGAGGTTATTCCAACTAAATACGTGCTTCGGATTGAAAGTATGCTTATGAATTGAAATATTATGTAGGAATTGAGTAGGGTAAATGATGGTAAAAGTCGGTTTAAGCCGGAAACGACATTTCCTCCTTTCCTCGTTTTCGGGTTTTGTTTCACTTACCACTTAATCGCGTACGCGCCACCTACTCACGTAGCCACCACCTGTAGTTCGGTTGCGTTCGCTTTCATTGCGTGTGGCGATTATTTCAAGTGGTGGGTCGCGCAACTTTTCATTGTTGTTGTTGCTGTGCGTTTTCCCCCTATTTTTTAGTATATGTGTGTACCCGACAAGCGTCGTCTGCGTCGACCGTTCCTGTTGCTGTTGCTGCTGGTGGTCTGTTGCGTCCAGTTTTACGAGCGCCGACACGATGGTGAGGGTGGCGTTAACGCAGCGCGGTCGAAAGTCAAAAGCGCCGCTGAACTGCTGCACCTTTTGTGCACCCCTTGCGCTCAAGGCTTGTTGAATTGGGGTGCAAAGGGTCTTATAATTCGAAACAACTTGTTACTTTCCCACAATGTCAAAACAAGTTAATATCTCATTAAAACGAAAACATGTTATTCCGTTTCAACTTTTTTAGTTATTCAAAAAGTGTAAAAATGTAAAAAATGTAAAATGTAAAAAGTAATTTAGGATTTTTTCTCTAAATTTCTAAACTTATCGATAGTTTCATTTTCCATAATATCGATATCGAAATTTTTAATATCGTTTTGACATGTCATTGGGATAACCGCCATCTGAGAAGTATTTTGAGAAGTTCAAAATTGGCAATTTTTCTTTTTAGGACCACATTTTAGGTTCTATATAATAACTCTTAATCCATTGATATTGGTTGGAATCATAAGATTAAGATCAACATAGATTTTTTTTTGCTAGTATTGCAATTATAATTCGACTACTTTTATGTATTATTACAAATATTACATTTGATGGAAAGACTGACAGATTTATATATGTATTATTATTGTTAGTAATACGTTAAATGTCGATTTTTGTCGTTATCATAAGATTAACAACAACAACAAAAAAAATCACGGATACAGGTTAGGAACACTGCTGTAGCCGGTGAAAAATGTAGTCCGTGATTCCATGTGAATTGAGAAGTGTACTTAGTTCTGAATACCTTATATAGAGGACGCTCCTGTGGAATTTCGATTTGATCGATATTGATAATACCGATATTTCCAAGACGATATTTCGTTATCGACATGTCGAAAAATTGGAAATATCGATTTCGACAAATATCTATACTTCACTTCGTCGGACATGTCGACCCACTAGGCTAATTAATCTACAATTCTTGATTTGATAATCTTAAAATTGCGATATTCGTCGATAAATATCGATATTTTTTATTTATAATAATAATTTAGTAATAATTGATATATTTTTTCTTATATTGACATCTGACGGGCTAGATTTGTTTGTAGACTTGGTGTTGTTGTACTGTATTTAGTATATTGTAATTTGTAAAGTGTGTTGGGTGTTGCCGAATATATGTAATATTATTGATAGATGAAAAATGTAAAAGTCTAAGAGTTGGTGAATTTTATGTGAGAATTAATACATTTTAATAAATTCACCTGTTGCTTGCCCACCCAGGGGACTCGAACCCCGTCTGCCTTCGTAGTAGGCCTTCGTCGTAATGTGATATACCTACTAGGCTGCCCAGGTAGGCTTTTCTTTATATTCTTGCAAATATCGATAAAAAATTACAAATCGTCTAATAATCTAAGGCTAATCTTATAGGCATTTCTTAAGCATTTTTTAATCTCATAAATAGATTATGATATTACAATCTTGTTTTAAGCGTTTTTAACAAGCTAAATCCCACAAATGACTATACTATACTAGTAAGAGCAGAGGTTTTCAAACTTGTTGTAGTTACGCCCTCCTTTTTTATCATCCAAAATTGAACGATTGATTTTTGTAAAATAAAGGGGGCATTTTATAAAATCGACCTTTCGATGTTTCGTATAACACACATTTTAGTAGTACGACATGTATTACTACAAAAATGATACCAAAAATGTATTAAAGGAAACCAAAAAAAAAGGAAACAAAAAAAAAAACAAGAAAATATGCACGTAAGCACAGTGTGCTTTTTTCATATATAAAGCTATCTTAAAAAATTAGACGTCATACTTATCATCCCATTTTATTCGATTGGTTATAATTGCGTATACTTTACCGTATTTCGTTTTATATTGATTAGTATCGAAAACGCAAAATTTGTTGCAAATGTGCTTGAATGTGACGTCGAGTACTCAAAGATCAAATTAAAATTGCATTGTTTTTAAAGAGTTTTAAATTGGAATTGCATTTTTCGCATAAAATTTCGTCTTAAATATACGAAAAAATAAAGAAATATATATCCTTTCAAAAAATCATTAATACCTGATTATAGAGAATTTAATTGTATATAAACTGAGCTGTCACTCCACCAAATCTGTTCAGTAGAATTAATCGTGTACGTAAATTCGAAAAGCGACGTTGTGAGAAAATTCGTTTTTATTTTTAAGCAGCTTTACGAGCTATAACTTTATAGATACTGTAGATATCGATTTAAAATTTTGAGCGAATATTTGAGGGAAATTTACGAAAAATTGTTTTCTTTGATGCTATAATTAGGTATCTTCTTCAGGTTAATTTAACAATTGAAGCGCGTGTTTGTGCCCAGCCAATTTATTGCGACCATTGTGTTTAAAAAAGAGATAAAGTAAGTTTGTAAAAATTTGCCCATTTCATTTTAAATATATTGGTTAAACAAGGTCCGGTTCTAAAGCCTACAAGGGGCGTGCATGAATTGTCCATCTTCGATTTCAATGAAATTTTTCAACGTGTACGTGTAATTTTTGAAAATATTCTTGCTATTAAATTAATATATACTTTTATCAATTTTTATTTTTATCAACTTTGATTTTTTTGGCAACCGGCTCAAAAATTGCAGAATATCAGAAACTATTCCAATATATAGTTAATGGAGTCTTCTGTCGGTTGTTGATAAAACATGTTTATAATAGTTAGAAACGTTAAGTCAGTTAATACTTTAGTTGTATTACTTGTTTACAAACAAGCAAAACGTCAAAGTAAAGTACTAAGTATCTTAACGTTTCTAACTACACGTGCAAAAATTCACATTCAAATCGTAGGCGGACAATTCATGCTCGCCCCTTACAAGTCAGGCTCGCCCTAAGTGTGAAAAACGCCTTACTCATCGACGACTTTTTCACTGAAATACTTTTCAAAACCTACATATTTAAAAAACAAAAAACGCGTAAAAAAAGAGGATAAACCCAGTATAAATCAACTTAAGTAAGACGCGAGAATCTAAGTCATAAATTTTTGTGATCAACGGCTCAAGGCTTACTTACTTAGGCATTATCAGCACTAAAGCAAACAGCATCATCTTCCATAATCACCTGCTCATCTCGCTCCTCATCTCCATTATCTTTTTGATTCTGTGTTTATCTGCATATGTAAAGTATTTAACCCACCACTAAACCTAATACTAAATTCCCAACAACATACACTATTCTAAACTAAAACATTATCCGCCAACGTTTGATAATATTTTACAGTTGTATTAAAAGCATTTATTGGCTTTGGCCGAACAAAAAAAAATGAGTTCGAAATCTGCACTCCAACAGAGCTTCGATAATCACAAAATCCTCTAGCAATCGACTATTTCCCTTTATAAATATTTCCAAATCGAAATCGCTCATACAATATGTTCCCCAGCACACTGCACAAGCGGTATTCGGTAATTCAACAGCACACGTTGCATGCGCGTATGTTGGGTTGCATATCGTTTTTTTTTCCACGTCGGGTCCCGTCAAGTTTGGTTATGTTTTGCGTAATGGTCAGGATCGATCGATCGTGTCGGTTTTGGGACATTTGTACGAGCAGGACCGAAACGAAACGAAACACACGCACGCACTGCATTCGTCGGATGATCCCGGATTACGCAAATCCCGGATTAAGCGTCATATAAATGGAGCACTCACGTATACACGTACACATATAGACGCACACACATAGGCACACATAAACACCTAGCTATATTCACATATACGCACACGGACGTAGTGGGCGGAACTTTAATCAGCATTAACTAACACATATATGTAAACTATGCGTGGATGTGTGTGTGGCCGGTGTGTACGTATAGTGTATACGGATTTGCGGAGATTAACTCCATCCGCGTCCACTCTCCTCGCTAATCCGGAATATCTCCCCGTTTGCAGGTTAGCCGGAAACCAACCTAAATCGCCGCCCACGTAATTAATCCATATTTTAATGTGTGCATTTCTGAGACGCGGATTAAGCAGCAATTTTTGGTTTGCGAGTTTTTTTTTTTAGTTTTAAGTTAATTTCGAAAATTTTCGAGGTTAGGCAACTTATTATCTATCTTTAGGTTATTTTTTGTTGATTTTCGTTTTTTTTCTTTCTTTCTATTTGTCGTATCTTTCTTTCTATTTTGCGTTTATTTCTTCTTTTCTTTCTGTTTTTACTCTTTTTTATTTAATAAATAAAAATTAAATAAAAATCAAAGAGATTAAGATTTTTTTTCCTGTTTTCCTTTTAATCTTTTATTTTTCATTTACTTTTCGTTGTTTTGCTTTGTTTTATTTCCTTCTCTGAAAAGTTTGATTAATTTGGAAATGTAGGTTAAACATTTTTTTTTCTTAAAAGTTTTATGTTAAAATATGTGTAACATATTAACCCACGTGTTAACAATTATTGACGTTATTCTAGTTTTCAGTATGAACAATCTTCGTATTTCTACATTTCTCTAATTGCAATTAAAGATAGGATTTATTAAGTTACATTAAGTTAGATTAAGTTCAGTTAAGTGAAATTAAATGCACGTTATTTGTACAATGGTTTAACTATTCTGTTTTTAGGTTATGTCTTACCATTACAAGTTGCTCTTGGTGAAATTTAACATTTTTGGAGATTATTTCCCTCTTTGCCTTTATCTCAATTGTTGTCTATTTTCTGATTTTGATGCATTACACTAGAGGTTGACTTTGAAGATTTGGCATGTTGGTAAATACTTTGAAAGTGGGACGTATTCAAAATTTTTAGATTCGTCTACTACCTCCAAGTGAATCTTCCAAATTTTGTTTGCTTCTATTTGAGATATTGCAACCTCAAATAGAGATTTCAAGGTTATACGAGATTTTACAACGTACTGAACAGTGAGTTGCTTACGTAATTTTTAGCTCTTAAGACTTCAATTTAGAGAATTCTGCTTTTTCGTTTTTTTTTCTTGTCCAAATAAAATTGTCAGAATTTACGAAACTTCCAAGAGTTTAACAACCATTTTAAATGATAAAGGAACCGATGTTATAGTGAAATAGAAATTATGTCATATTCTTTGGAAACTTTTCAAAAAGTAACTATTTATTTTCTTCTTTGAAACATTTTCTTCAATAAACGAATGTACTAACCTATTAAAGTTATTATTAAAGTTATATTGTATTATAGAATTGCAAAGAAGACTATCAAATTTAAGTTAACTTTGTTTATGTTAGAGTATTACATTTGCTGTCAATATGACGTTTCAAACTCTGCTTTTCCATCTTTCTCATTTCTAAAATATATTCATATTTTTAAATGTTCGCAGTTTAACAAACTAACTTAAAACATAAACGAACCAATGTTCCGAAAAATTCAAAACGATCCTTACTGGTTAGATTAAATTTTAGGTTAAACCTGTTTACATAATATATGTTACAGAATGACATTTTAGAACTGGGCAACCAATTCTACCACAAAGTAGAGTGGGTTGCCTATATGTTTATATGTACTTTAAATAAGCACTTTTAAATGTTTTTATTCTAAAATATTTTTATTTTTTTAAATTTTTTAAATTTTTTATTCTTATTTTTATATACTTTTCCTTATAATATTTATTTCTATAATATTTAATTCTTTGTAACATTTCAGGGTTTCTTCTTTTGTATTTTTTTTAATTTAAAACTCACAAAGAAATACAAACCTGTTCTTAGAGAAACTTTTAGGTTTTAGAATTAGGCAACCAACTCTACTATAAAACGGAATGGGTTCCCTCTATTATTTTGAAACACGTAGTTTAGACCTTTATATTTATAAAATATATTTGTATTTTTTATATATTTAAAAATTATGATTCTTCGAAATATTTCAGATTATTTATGTCTTTAAGTATTATTTGCGTCTAAAATACAGAGACTCTTCAATTTTTTGTTTAAAAAATTGTTGAAATATTTCTTATAACTATTAAATATTTTAATAAATATTATATAAGTCAATAAGTTAAGATATTTAAACCTTAACCTTTATATTAACTTATAATAGTTTTGCAACATGAATTACAGTTGGTTAATTGTAAAAACTCACTAAAACCAAACTTTAACAAACTTAACTGGCCAATACTACATAAACAAATAACATAGTTACAAGAACAATTTACTACCTTGTCATGGGTAAGTCATAGGTTAGTATATAACCTAATCTTGGTAGTAGATCTTTGGGTTACAAACTTTAGGTTATGACCAGGACTGTTAGCAACCACTTTGAAAGGTTACGCTTACCTGTGTGGTTAAATCGGCAAGCGGACTAGTCTTGGAGTTGGCGGCGACCCAAGCTTCCGCGAAGGTCTCCATCGCACTTTGAAAGTCCATCGTCATGTGTCACACGGAAAAGCTACGTCTGATCGGCGTAGATGTCGACCAGAAGGAAACCGACCGTCACGTCACCGAAAATCACGGCAAATTCACGTCGCACACCGCCACACCGTGCGTCCGTCGAGATGCGTGCCTCTCCGAACGTGCGACCGCGCGGCACGACGGCGCGTTCACGACTGACACGAGTTCGACGCCGTGGCATGCACGCCACCGGCGCGCCGTTGAAATACCCCAGACAAGGACGGCACCACATCGACAACGAACGCACCCACCTACCCTCGAATCGTGCCCTCTCCTTCTAGGAAACCAAGAAGACTTTACCGCAGATTGGATAGGATAGAGTCTACGTCCACGTCGACGGGGTAGGAAGGATCGGATGGCAAGGAATAGAGAGAGGCGGATCAACCGCCGTGCACGTTCGAGTAAGACGGCGCGTCGGGTTTATGTAGCAGGTCGTCCTGCTTACGGGAGATTGGTGGGAGGGAATGATGCGCGTCGCAGCAGCAGCGGCAGCAGCAGCCGTAGCAGGATAAGGATGCGTCTGCGGTGGTTGGGACTCTCTCCGCCTGATGGTGGAGAGAGTGGAGAGGTGGGATTCGAGGAGGACGATCTGGGCGGACCCGCTGCGAATCCTTGAAATCCTTACTTTTTTGAAAAAGTTTTCGTTTAAGATTTTTTTAAAATACTTCCTATAAATTCTAGGAAACCTCTAAATCTTTACAAATTAGAGAAGTATAATCTTTGATAGAGGTTATGTCTTTTATCACAAGTCTAGAAGGGTTTGTAAGGAGTTTTTGGAAGATTTAAAAGTAAAGATATGCGGATGTTGAGGGGAATGTTTTTGGTTGGATGACGGGAGGCAGCGAGAGGCGTCACCGCCCCCGTGGTTCGATCCAAGGCGTGTTATTCTTACCACCACCGATGAGTCCTGAGTCTTCTCCTGGTGGCAAGCGACAACGCCACCTCCAACTAACTCGGATTTACTTCTAAGTACTCTTCCCAGGTAGAGAGGAATGGATTTTTGTACTTCTCCTATTATTCCTTCTTCTGTCAAAACTGCATATTCCTTGAATCCGTTTAGATTCATGGTTTTAAGTTGGATTAGATTTAGGTTAAGTATGTTTAAGGATAATCCTCGTTTTACCAATAATAAGTCCCATGCCTTCCTGAAAGTTTCAAAATTATTTTCTTATTCCTTTAGGTTCACGTTTAGGTGTAGGTGTAAGTACAGAGTTAGGTTCGGTTCAGGCTTAAGTTACTGAGATAGGTCCTATTGTTTATAGGATTAGGTTAAGATGAAACTGGATTATCCTGAAATTTGTAGCTCCACAAATTAATGTATCAACAATGATCAGGTTTTGTTGATTTAGGTCTTGATTAGATTATTGTAAAGTAATTTTAAAGTACTAGATTATTGGATTACTGAGATAGACCTAATCTAGTTTTGACATAAAAAAGTTTGGTTTGAGTGAGTTGCCTTTGGATTAAGTTGGATATATTAGAGCTACTAGAGTTGAGCTACTAGGTTGAATTAGGTTAGGTTAGATGGTGTATAGTTAGGTTAGGTAGTAACCAATTGGTTACCACGCTTTGTATTCGGTTCGGTAATGTTATGTTCGGAAGCGTTAGATTAGGTTATGTTTGGTCAGACTAGGTTGAAATAAATTGAGTTTCCTTTGGATTAGGTTGCATTAATTACAGCTACATTCCCTTAGGTTTAGGTGTACAAGATTAAACGAATCGAAGTTTAGCTTGAATTAAGTTAGGTTAGATGGTGTATAGTTAGGTTAGGTGATAACCAATTGCGCTTTGTATTTGGTTCGGTAATGTTATGTTCGAAAGGGTTAGATAGATTAGGTTATGTTAAGTCAGACTAGGTTGAAATATGTTGAGTTGCCTTTGACTTGGATTGGATTAATTAGAGCCTCATATCGTTAGGTGTAGGCGTACAAGCTTAGATTAAAAAAATATAGTGTTAGGTTGAATTAGGTTAGGTTAGATGGCGTACAGTTAGGTTAGGTAGTAACCAATTGGTTACCACGCTTTGTATTCGGTTCGGTAATGTTATGTTCGGAAGCGTTAGATTAGGTTATGTTTGGTCAGACTAGGTTGAAATAAATTGAGTTTCCTTTGGATTAGGTTGCATTAATTACAGCTACATTCCCTTAGGTTTAGGTGTACAAGATTAAACGAATCGAAGTTTAGCTTGAATTAAGTTAGGTTAGATGGTGTATAGTTAGGTTAGGTGATAACCAATTGCGCTTTGTATTTGGTTCGGTAATGTTATGTTCGAAAGGGTTAGATAGATTAGGTTATGTTAAGTCAGACTAGGTTGAAATATGTTGAGTTGCCTTTGACTTGGATTGGATTAATTAGAGCCTCATATCGTTAGGTGTAGGCGTACAAGCTTAGATTAAAAAAATCTAATATTAGGTTGAATTAGGTTAGGTTAGATCTTATATAGTTAGGTGAGGTTAAGTACTAATCAATTGGGCTTTGTATTCGGATCGGTAATGTTATATTCGAAAGAGTTAAATTAGGTTATGTTAGGTTAGAGTAGGTTGAAATATGTTGGGTTGGTCTGGCTGATTTAGGGTGCGATAGGTTAACGACCTATTCTTAATAAGGTTAGGTTGTCGTATCGGATTAAGGTGGGTTCGATTAGTTAGGTTGATTTTTTACTAGGTTGAGGTTAAATTAAATGCGGTTGTGTTATGCTAAGATTGCGAATGGTTTGGTTGCGAATAGGTTAAGTAAGATTGGATGGCAGTTGTGTTAGACTAAATCAGGTTTGGTTCGGTTGTATTAAGGCGGATTAAGTAAAGTTTGAATTATTTTGGGATTCAACCCAATCTAGCCTAACCCAGCATAGGATAGATTGGGTTGAATCAAGCGGTTTTGGCTTTAGTTAGGTTGAGTAAAGCACGGTTAGACTTGGTTCGGTTAGGTTGTTTTCCAACAAGTGCTGAATCTGGCTGCATTAGGTTTGCGTTATAATTACATTACGCCCTCTGAAAATACCAGTTAGCGTAAAACTGAATCAGGTTAGGCAGAATTAAGTTGGCTTAAGTACAATTAGATTGTGTTCGGTTAAATTAAGTTGGATCAAACTGAATTAGATCTGGGTTATGTTGGATAAGGGTACATTAGGTAGAGTTAGGTTGGGATTAGATTCGGTTAGGTTGGGTTGGGTTGAGTTAGATAGGGTTATGGTTCGGTACTGTAGTATTAGGTTGGGTTAGTTAGGTTGTGTTAAGATGAATTGGGTGAGGTTTAGTTAAGTTGTATGTAAGGTAGTGTCAAGTTGTTTTCAGTTTGGTTAGGTTAGGACAGGCTAAGTAGCATTAGGTAGTGGTAGATTGGGTAATCAGGTTGAATTGAATCATGTTAGACCAAATTAGGTTGCGTTATGTACAATTAAGTTGTATTAGGTTAAATTAAGTTCGATCAGATTAAATTAGATTTAATTTAATTTAAAAACATTGTTAAGTTGGATAATAATGCATTAGGTAGAGTTAGGTTAGGCTTGAATTTATTAGGTTGCATTAGGTTGTGTTAGGTCGGATCTGGTCGGATTAAGTTCAATTAGGTGGAGTTAGGTTAAGTTAGACTGAGTTACATTGGCTTATATTGGGTAATAATGTGTTTGGTTGGATTAGATTGAGTTAGCTTAGGCTAGATTGGGTTAGATTCTATTAGGTTGAGTTAGGTTGGATTAAGATGAGTTGGATGATGTATCGTTAAGTTATATAAAGGTAGTGTCAAGTTGTTTTCAGTTTGCTTAGGTTAGGATAGTCTAAGCAGCGTTAGGTAGCGGTAGATTGGGTTAGGTAGGGTTATTTTTTTGTTATGTTGCATTAGGTTATATTAGTTGTATTATACCTTACCTAGATTGCATTAGGTTGAGTCAGGTTGCCTTTGCTTTGACATAGGCAATACACAATTGGGATAGGTTGGGTAAAACTAGGTTAAAATTTCTTAGATTCGGTTTAATTCCATTTCACACACCTGTAGAATTTGGCTAAAATTTTAACGTTAGGTATGATTAGGTTAGCCTCTCTGCAAATAAGCTGATTCGATCAGGTTGAATCAGGTTTGGCCAAATTTGGTGGGGTTATGTACAAGTAGGTTTCTTATGGTAAATTCAGTTGACTCAGTCTACATTAGATTATATTTCGACAAGTTAGGCTAAATCTGATTGCGTTGACTTTACTAAGTTGCCTTATGGAGAGATTAGAACACAGTAAATTTAACTGATTGAAATTGTCATTGAGATCTAATTACAAAATAGTAGTAGCAGAGAAAGCTGTTTGAGCAATATAAGGAGTGGGGCATGACAGTGAACATGGAAAGAACCCAATACTTGTGCGTCGGCGGACAGATGGAAGATCTGATTCTGAACAACAACTTGAGAATACAGGCATGCAGTG
>JAODAC010043438.1:0-11316 GCA_027575185.1 Mimaenictus wilsoni | reverse complement strand
TGTTTAGATAAGTCTTTGCTTTCGAGAAAATGTATTTAACTTAGCTATCTCCCATAGTGATTTTTTGTACACAAGATAAAACTCTTCACGTTAATGTATCGATGCCAGATGCACACGAATGTTAATTCGTCTCCCCCCATCCCCATGTGTAGATTTGTATGCAGTAGGAATTTTGTAAACTTGTTTTGGGTTTTGAAAAAATATATTCAGTCTTAATCATAACTTGGTGGAAGCAGTCTTGCTCAAAACTTGGTAGACTTAGGTTGGGCCAGAATTTGTAATTCGAAATTAACTCCCTAATAAGTTAAAGCACCCCAATTCTTCGTCGTGTTGTTAAGTGTTTCACGAAGCAACAATTTCATATCAAGTAAAAGGCTCCGATTCTCAAAAACGTCGTGCACCACAACATTATTTTGGTGACTGCGGTAAAGCCACATTCCTGGAGGAAGATGCCACTGGAGGACAACGCCTGGAGGAAGATTTCAAGGATTCATCCCTGGAAGAAAACGCCACCTGGTTCAACGCCCCTGGAGGAAGATTTCTGGACAACATAAACACCCTGGAAGAAGACGCCGCCTGGAGGAAGATTCCGAGGAGAAGAGGATCGTTAAACATCGCGGAAGAAGACATCTCAAAGTAAGTGCCTGTAATCTTCCGATTTCTAGAGGTTCAAGGACTGAATGTGGATCTAGTACGTTCACCGCGCTATTATAAAGGGCGGTCAACTCAGTACCCGTCCTTCTTTCTCCTCCGTCGTAATTACACCTCTGTGGGACCTACTGCGTTCTCTGAGCTACAAATAAAAGCTGCTTACAATGGTTACCGACATTGGCGACATTGATGATAAGAATTATACGTATGTACACTAGTCGGCGTTATATTGTACTTAATGTAACGTCGACATCGCGTCGCGTTTCATATAATCAGATTAAGTTGAAATATGAGATTGAGGAATATAAGAGGTCATTTTTAACGAATAAAAAAATGAAGTGGAAATCGAATCTATCTTGACAATTACCTATGCGAGTCGGCAAGAACTTTGAATGTTCGATTACAATTCATTATTGAAACTCTTTCACCCACAAAATTGTAGCGGCGATTAATGCAAAACCTACTCGAATATATAATAAATGCATGGTGAACGCAATTACGCGCATCCGTCGAAGCGAATTTATATTTTATTCATGAAATACATATGACAAAAATAACTACGCATGTAAATGAGAAATTTGCTAACTGACACGTGCAGCATGTTATATTACGTTATTTGCAAGCCTATATAGAAACCAAACAAACAAACTCGCTTCAATTGGAGATCGTATTATTTTTCATACATATAAAATGAAATTGTTAAAAATGAAATGTAATATTGCAAATACAGATTAAAATTGATTGTTATTTCAAAGAGTACTTTTGTTGAAGTGTAATTGGCAGCATTTCATTATGGGTTCGAATTTTATGATATTTTTGAAGTAAGCTTATATAGGATTAATTACATTTTCATTCAGTGCATTTATAAACGAATAAATCTTTAAAATCCGTAGTATTTATTGAATGAAACTAACAATAACATAATCAGTACATGAAATAGAAAAGAGTTTCAATAGTGTATATTTCAATAGTGCATGGGATGGAACCTGTTTCCTCAAGAATATGAGAAATTGTAATTCATATGAGTTAGGAAAGGACATTCCATGTGAGGACTTTTTCTACGACTTTTATGTATGAAAATAATGTCTTAATCAAAACGATTCTAAAATGTGTACATTATACAACAGAAGTAGAAAATGGTATACTGTACAACGAGAATGTAATGCTATACATTGTTTAGGAGTATCATTAGTTACCAGTCATACGAGTAACAATGTGCATTGCATGCGAATTGTACACTATACACCTATCCCCCGATTTACACGGTACTTGTTTTACACGGCTTCGCTTTTACACGGTTTTCCAAATATTTTTTTGTTGTTTTATACCCACTCTACTAAATGCTACCGTGATTGAACACGTGCGCTGGGTACACATTAAGGATGTCAAAAAAGGTATCGGTTTCGATAAGTATCGATACCACGTGTCGGCTCTGCAGGAATCGGGAAGGGTCAGTATCAAATGGCAGGCATTTGCGAGAGTGGCGAGGTATGAAATGTATGGCAGTGGTGCGTGGGCAGAGGGTCTAGTATGTGGGCGGTTCGGAGAAGGAGGGCATGCGAAGCGGTGGGGCTTTCCGATGTGGCGATCCGGGTTATATGGACGGAGAGGGGCTCTATGGAAGAACTCGTGCGG
This sequence comes from Mimaenictus wilsoni, assembly GCA_027575185.1. Taxonomy (NCBI): domain Eukaryota; kingdom Metazoa; phylum Arthropoda; class Insecta; order Coleoptera; family Staphylinidae; genus Mimaenictus; species Mimaenictus wilsoni. The sequence continues at coordinate 9,030 of JAODAC010043438.1, read as the reverse complement.
AGAATAGGAAGGGAAGTGGAATAACAGGAGAGGTAGAATTAGCAGCAGCACTTATAACCCGACATTTCAGAAGGTCCAGGTGATCGGGCGAAGACCATGGTACTTCGGGAAGAAGAACATGTCCCGGATGGAGAGAGTGATTCTGGCAAGGGCGAGATGTGGGTCGGAGGAGAGAAGACGTAAAGGATGGATGGGGCCCGAGTACACCCGGTGTGTGTTATGTGGGAAGGGCTTAGATACCTGGGAACACCAGGCAGGGGAATGTGTTGAGGTGAAGGTGGAGTGGGCCTTGAAGGAGGGCAAGGGAGGAAAACGAGTAGAGGTGTGGTTGGAAGAGAGAGGGAAGGATTTGGCGTCAATCACCACGTTAGTAAATGTAAGAAGGAGGACGAGAGCGGTGTGAGAAGTGACTCGTGGATATTGTTTTTTTTTTTGGTTATTGTTAATATTATGTGTATTTATTTATTTGTTATTATTTTTCTTACTGTACTTCCTTGTTGTGGGATTGTAGGGGCACGAGTATGCCAATAAAGGTTATATACTACTATATTCGTCCTTTACGAATTAATATAATGTTATCTTGTGCCGATTCTCGCTGCACTTTGACGTACTTTAAATTTCATTTTCCCTCATTTCGTATACAATTCTATATCTCTATTATATCTATATATCTATATATCTATATATAAATCTCTATTCCAACATGTTTTTCTCCAATATTCTAGACCCACCAGCAGGTAAACTTTCTGTTCTACTTAAGCTGAACTAACCATTGCATGATCTGCTTTCCTCATCTTCTTCCTGACATACCCTATATCTACCCTCGAGAGGCTTCACTAACTTTTCTTTTCGTAGCCTCGAGGACTTAGCCTTCTGGTTTCTTACTGTCAACATCTCTTCTATAATGTACTTTTCTAGTTGCTGTATGTCCAGCATTAAATCAACTGTGTGCAATTAAATAAACTCTCGCTTCCAATTAAGCATCCCTGGTACTATATTAAATCCACAACCTCAATCATTTACTTCTGTTGCGAACGACGCGGCGTGACAATTTTGAGTCTTTTTTATGTATGATTGTTTAATTTAGTCCTAAGTTTATACATTATTTTTGTAAAGTGGAGGAATTCGTCAACCTTCGATAATCTCTGAACCATTAAGCATTTTATATATAAACACAAGATGCCCAGAGATTGAAGAGGTTGACGCGACGGGCTGGCGCCTTGCATAGGTCTGGTTTGTCTCACCATCACACCGGTCTCCGTGCACACATGTGGTGCAGCTCAGCCTGTGTGTCTAAGCCCGAGTCCGGGGAGAGAGAAAGCCACCATGTGACAGAGTGTGTCCGTATGCATGGCAATGCGATGGTGAGGGTGGGATTTTCCTCACCACCTAGATGTTAGAATTTCAAAGGAAGTGGGGGTACCGCAAGGAGGGTTATGTGTGGGTGGTACGCACCGCTTCAAGATTTAGATTTTCCTTAATAAAATCAGTTGCCATCCGAACGCCGAATGAGTCTCTTCTCATCTTTACCTTCCCTAACTCGCAACACACACAGCTGGTAGCTGTCGGCCTGATTTCTTCCATTTTCTGGACGTTTACTGGGCCCAAATACAGTCTATTTGGGCCCAGGGCGTTCACCGCGCGATCACCAAGGGTCGTCAATGTTGGTTCGGGCCAACTTCTTTTGAAACGCCAGTATCGTCTTTTTTCATTTTCTCTTCAAATATGTGGCATGCACTACAAAACACAGAATTATGTGTTTCTGTATATAAAAGCGATTGGCGGCGCACTTTTCTTCCATTTGTCAAACGTGGATAATAATAAAAATGTGAACATTTCCTAATACCTAATATTTTAGTAGACTTTTTTTTTCGTTTGAGTTTATCGAGCATTGACTACTATGGTCATTAGCAATACAATTAGTCATATTAGAGGCTAATGCTATTGATAAGAAGAAGAATTCACTTTACTACGCATCCCCACCGAAAATCGAACCCGAGACCTCGTGACCAGTAGCCATAGACCAGACCAGTGTGCCACTTGGCTGGACATTTTACATTTTATAATTGTTATTAGTTGAAGATAATTTTGTATTAAACTGTACATCAATCGATTGTTCATAATCAATTTTATATAAATTTCCAAAAGAACCAAGTTGGGGCCTTAAATTCTAAACCTACTCTCTCTCATTTTCTTGTTTTACTCTAGACATGGACGGAACTGATCCTCTTCAGCCAGGTACATTTGATCCATTCAATTGTGCCTGTTCTTACGATTAGAACTATTATTTACACCAGTGATCCTGAACCACTGTACCGAGAATTTCTCAATGTGTGACACAAAATGTTGGATATACTAAAACAAGGATATTTATGTCCCATTTATGCCCATGAAGCATTTCAAAAGCATTTTTGAAATTGTTGAAAGTATGTCGCAACAAAAAAAAAGGTTGGGATACATTGATTTTTACACTACACCATCTACTATCAACATTACAAATTTACAGTCGATCAAAGCTGTTAATTTATTAACTAAACGCCATTTTTATTGACACGGGAAAATGGAAAACGGATATTCGAAAACGAAACTTAAATTATAACAGGAATACAACAAACCTTGTAAATTCCAATTAGCAGTAGAGCGCTCAACACGATCATAAACAGCTGCGTGCCGATGATTGCAAAGTAGGCGATTTGCACCCCTGCGAAAAGATCGAAAATTACGTTATAATTGACATTTTAATTATGTATACATGCACGAACTAATTATTTGATTGGCGGTTCAATTTCATAAAATAGTACTCGAACTAAATTTCAAATGTTGGTAATAAAACTAGGTTATAATAATATTATCACAAAATTAGTAACTACTAATGAAAACATGAAGCTCATTTTGAAATCAAAAACCGCGAATTTACGTTAATAATATGGGGCATGGAGAATTTGATTAGAATTTATCCAACCAAAATTCATAATAAGTCTTCACAGAACGATAAATATTCAATTAACTGGAACAGAAACCCCTAAATAAACGCCTGCAGGGTAACTTAATGAACTCGTGCGCTTTACATTTCGGCAACTTGCCCTAATACACTCGACCTGCGAGTATGCAGCCCCTCACAAGAATGCTCACTTTGCGAAACGGCAGCCAAGCAACAAATTTATGCTTGGCCTGGCACACACGATACAAACCACGAGTATAAATAACCTGGCTTCGACGAATAAACGTAATGCAAGCACGCGATGCTAATGTAGCCTCAGAACCCAGTGCTGTGTGCGGCAAAAAGTTACGGATTTTGTCCTGCAGTAGAAAGTTGCGAAGACAAAAAGTGCAAGCGTTTATTAACCGAAACGACTACCAAACGAACGAGCTGAAACGTGAATAAGTTATACTACCTAGGCTACCCAAGGTACCTGTACAAACATAACCCCATGCCAGAGTTAGAGAATACAGACGACATTTATTGTTAGAGGAATAAATCTTAGACAACTCTGGTTGTAGCAAAAAGTGAAAACTTTTGTCAAGTAAGAAAAGATGACGAACGCAAAAAATACCAGCACGCATGAAGCAGTACTTCAACCAACCGAACTAGCAGTAAAGTAAATAAGATTCGCTACCCAGGCCACCCAATGTACATATACAAAAAAAACACAATTGAAGTATTTCGAGATTTAAAACTTGAATATATAGGTATTAAATGCAGTAAATGTACAAGGGCCCTTATATAACCTCAAAGAACTCTTAACATCAAAAAGCAGCAGAAAGTGAAAACATTTGTTCTATAAAAGATGGCGCGAAAACACAAAAACCAACGTTTATTAGTCACGATTGCAACTACAGAACCAGTTAAAACGTTGATACTTTACAACATCTATGCTACCGAATGTGCATGTACAAATATAACCACAATTCAGGTCTAACCAGTATAGTTGAACGTATTAGATAGATTTAGAAAGTTGATATTTAAAAAGTACTAATTTAACTAATGTGCGAGATACCTGACTCAAAAAGCCGATTTATTTGTAAATAATTTAGACTTCTGTACTGCAACAACAGGTGGCGAAGACAAAATAGACAAACGTTCATTAACCGCGACCGAGTGAACAAGCAGTGATGAGAATAATTGTCACATCCTAGGTCACCCTATGTGCATGTACACATATAACCTCAATATAGACGATTTAGTGGAACTGATTTCGAAATTTAGAAATTACATATCTAGAAACTGAACCTAGAAATTAATTAATTTTATTTAATCTTAAATGTCTATGAACAGAGAAAAGTTAAGACTTATCTCCTGCAGCTGGAGAGAAAAGAAACGAAATTAAAAGCTGGTGACGGTGTTGGGAGCCGTTATGCACGTCGTATAGTTTTCAAGCTTTTATGAAGGTCGATAGACAGAAAGGATATTGGAGAGAAAAGGGAGATTTTTGAGCAGCAGGACTGCAATTTAAAGATATTTTACGACGTGCACATTTGGCCGTTTGGGTTGTTTTGGAAAGCGTAGCCGATTCGATGGGGAATTGTTTAGGCACATCCGTTGGTACCATCTTATCTTTAACGATCTCCCGCAGATCGGGCGACTAGACTTAAGAGTGGTGAAATGTGCGTTGCAGATGTGTGAGCAAAGCTGTGCCTAAGGGTAGCGTTTCGTGGCACACCTTGTAGGTCTTGAGAGAGAGCGAGTGGTAGGCGGGATGTGCGCTGATTGGCCGAGGGTAGGCCAGAAAAGTGGATGTACGAAGTTGGGATGGATGGTGTGGGAAGATGGAGGAGTAAAGGTTTGCAGTCGAGGTGTTGTAACATTTTTCTAAATAAAGTTAGTCACAAGCCATACTTCAACGTGTCTACTTCTCTCCGCAGCGCAATCATTACTGTCAACGAACGGGTAGTTCGGGTCCTGCTAAAATAAAAGACCTTTGGCGTTTTTGTCAAAGGTTGATGTTGTCAGCAGGCAGGCTGTTCGCAACAGACGGAGTCAAAATGCACAAATGTTCATTAACCGCGCGTGCAACAAAATGAACAAGTGGAAACATGAATAAGTTTCAATACAAAGACCATACTATGTACATATAAGCACTATTCAGGAATAACAGGTTTAGTCGAATGAATTTCGAGATTTAGAAAATTAATATCTAGAAACTAAACGTATTAAATGTACGCGAAACTTATATAACTTCGAAAAGAGCTCTTAACGGAGAAAAGTTACGACTTGCCTCATGCAAACAAAAGATGAAGAAGATTAAAAGTGTCAACATTAATTATCCGCGACTGCAACTATCCGAACCAGCTAAACATGAAGAAGTTAATACTACCTAGGTCATACAATGTACATGTTGAAATATAGTCACAATTCAGGGCTAGATCATTTAGTTAAACGTATTTAAGGATCTACGGACATTGACTATCTGGAAATCAAAGGTAGTGCAAAGGTAGTAACGAGTAACTACTATAACCACAAAACAACCAAGTTACTAGTAAAAAGTTCAGACTTTCGCGATGAAACAAAAGATGGCAATCCCAAAAGCAATCAACCCAATCAGCAGGAACGTGAAAAAGTTACACTGCCTAGGCTACCCAATAGACATACTTGAACTATACCATACTTCAGGGCCATATGATATAGTTACCTAGCACATGTACGATACTAATATAACCTCAAAACAACCCTGTGAGCTGAAAAATCGCTAATCCTTTCGTTCAGCAACAGAAACTCCAAGCGTTCATTAACCGCAACTACAATCAATCGAACCAGTTGAGACGTGAATAGATTAAACTACCAATGCCACCCAATGCATCTGTATGCACATAACCACAATTCAACAGACTGTATGGTTGAAGCCACGCATTAAAATTGCAAGCGAATTGGAATAATACATTCGTCAGACGGCAAATTGGAAGTGAGCTAGTTGGAAATCGATGACTCGCTTGTATTCAGCCGTTTGTTTTACGAGCAAACAGATAAAAATGCGTGCATGGAGAAATTACACGAAATGGACTGCAATTGCATGCAATCGGCCTGATCGAACACGCGACTCCCAGCGGTGGCGTAAGAAGCAGAGTGGATTATACCCATAATTCATTCGATTTTATGCCCTGTATTCGCACGACGCGACTCGGCTACTAATTAAAACGCATAAATAACGCATGTCCGTGCCAGTGTTTTGGCCGGCGAGGGCGTATAATAAAACACACTCCAATAAACTGTCCAACAGCGGAACATATATTTCTTTGCAACGTACATGAGTTGATTACCTACATTATTAATGTGTGTTAGGTTCTGATAACTTTATTAGTACTATTTTAAACGTACAAAAATGGTTATTAATACCTATGAAATGCTATAATACTTTTAATTTATACCGAATAATTAAATATTGTTAAAATAAAGTAAAATAATTCAAAATTACAAGGTAGGAAAATTACTGTGAGGTTGTTGTGCCATAATAAAAAAAATAACGTGGATGTTGATGAACTGATGACGCTGGTGACGGACCCACTGCTGACGACGGACCTCGGTGACGGACTGCCGATTGTGGGGCATTGGTGGCCTATTATATCCCAGGAGGGCATCACAGATGGAGGTGGTGATGCGACCTTTCGTCACGGCGGAAACGCGAGAGTCACGTCCTCGCGGCGACGATTTCGACGCCTCAGCATTCGGGATGTTTATGTCAGGATGATTTGGATTTCAGCGAATGTTGATATTCGTTTGTGCTTCGTGCGGGAACCGGGCTTAGTGCCCGCCACAGAACTATTCAATTTATAATTTTATATTAATTTATATGTAGTTGAACATTATTACTGAAGCTTAAGGACTTTATATTTTTACAACAATAGTTTTATGATCCGATTAAATTATTTCATGGCGTATGGTGCGTGTTAAGACATATTTTGTCGGATATATTTTGCAGCTTCCAGTAAAAATAATAGTAAATCATATAATATAAAATATAAATGTATAAAATAATGACTGTAATATATGTAGTTGCGTTAGTAGAATTATTACAACATTGGACATTGTTTATATATTTATATTTATATATTTTTATTTATTTATTTTTATTTATTTATTTGTATAAATATGCAGGCTTACAGCTGCCACGAGGATCGAGAGAGGGACAGGCTGAACAAATAAAATAATGAAGTTATATAAATAAAATAATAAAATAAGAAAAAATATCAAATAAATCGCTTAAGTCTAGAATAGCCGAACAGCATGCGGGAGATATCGGTAGAGAAAAATGGATGTGAACTTATTCAGCGCTGGAGACAGAATGAATCGAAATGCATCCAACCCCTCAAGCCCGCTCTACGAAATACTGAAAAGTGGGGAGGCATAAGGGTGTTGGTAAAATGGCTGAGTAAGTTCCCGCCGTTAGCGATAGGTAAGAAAGGGTAGAGTAGGTAAGAGTAAACAAGAGTGAATAGGAATGAAAGCGAAAACTGGGACAAAGTTTTCTGCGAAGGCTAAGCAGATAGTCACAAGAAGAAGAAAATTATGGAAAGTGTGAAAATAAGAGACCTAGAAGAAGTAAATTTCTATGCCTAAAGATATTTACAATTATAGGAATTATTTACAACATGAAAAATATTTACATTGCTAGTAAATCGCTACAGATTAAATTGCTTCAATGTAAATATAATAAACTTGGTAAATATTAATAAATAAATCAAGTAAACGTCATTCTTGGAATTCTACGAAATAAGCCTTCAGGTGAAAACGTCTACGAATATGTCAATTTTACCTTGACATTCTATAAAATCAAACATTTTTATTTTAAGCACTGCTAGTGACGTAATTCGCCCACCATATTATAATAACAAATAAATTTTAAAGTAACAGCATATTTAATAAACTAACAATAAATAACATAAGTAAAAATATGTGCAAACGCTATTACAAGTTAAATTGCAATTTAATGTGCATTTATCACAGCCATCTCGGCTACTAAATTCGCTCGAAACTAGAAAAATGTAAATAACGATGGCGGAAAACGAGCGTACTTTATATCCACGAGTCTTGCATACTATTTGCCCGACGCGTGCAAGCTAGGCTGGCGGGGAAATGCTCATGAAAATATGATGCTTATGCACACAGGTCTTCAATAACTCAAGAACTCAAGCGTGCGCCCGCACGAGTCTTGCAAAAACAATAAAACCGCGGCACTGCACTGCAGCCACGAAATTGCTCTCGCTACGATCGTGCTGTCGCAACGCTTTGTATGCAGAATTTTTCCACCGCCGCCAAGCAAGCAACGCCACCGGGGAGTCGAACATTGCTGTTTTAATATCGCCGCAAGTACGACAGCGTCGTAAAAGGGGTGGAAAAATTGTAACAGTCGGAAAATCACTTCATAAAAAAAGGACAGAAAAAACCGTCAAGAATGATAGTAAGACTAGATTGTAGCCATCCAAAAAACATCTCAAGGGATATTTCGTTTTTTCTGCTTACAGAATTGGGATTGACGGCAGTAAAATATCCTTAGGGAGTAGCAGAAGTCTTTTGCAGGATTATTTTTTTGTTATTCTTGTAGAGATACAGTTTTTAGTCCCTTTTTTATAGTTTCGTCTTGATGTTTGTTATATTTTATAAATTTGCCTACAGAAAGTACAGACGAGCATTTATGAAATTTAATATATGTATTGTTAGTTCAATTGAGGTAAAAGAATTGAAAGAAAGAAGTGAAAATGAAAGTAATTACATTAAAATTACATGTAAATCTTCGTATGGATGTAAATCGTGACATTTTTCATGACTTAGTTTCCTTCATATCCAGAGTTTTAGGAGTGTGTGGAGCGTGTTTCCTGGACAGACAAAGAACACTCAGTGTTAAGACCTGAGCACACTAGTAGCGCGCCATAGAACGATGAGCGTTGGCTCTAGCTTTGAGTAGACACTAGATGCGTCTGCATTAAAAATATAGGAAGTAGTTTTTATTGAACTGTGGGATACGGTGTGCCGTTGATTGCGGAATGATGATGCAATTGTTTAGGAATGACGAATAGTTTATTTATCACACAAGTATG